>OZ026614.1:64665166-64694166 GCA_964020975.1 Hermodice carunculata | reverse complement strand
ATGAGTCATTTTGAAGAGCACATATCCGGGGATAAATAAAAAAATTAACAAGATAAGCAGAACCTGATGTTAAATTTCATTGGAATATCCTTACCTCTTTACAGAAAAGGCAGTTGCAACGACTTAGACCAATTAATTTACCATAATTCAGATTCCAGAGGGAAGTCCAGATACAGCTTCTAGTATTTCTCCAGAATCCAAAGAGAGGTGATGCCCAAAGTTAGAGTGTGTCATCAGATAAACAATTTACAGCCCATGCCAAATTTAACTCACTGTAAATAAGACAGTTTGGAGTCCTGTAGTTTTGCTACCAAGCCTTGTATATGGGGCTTGCAGTCATGTCCTATGCAAATGATGTAGTGTTACCCCATTTGTGGGGGTTGGTGTCAAATCTTGGGGGAGGGCTTGCCATTGTACCTGGGTGCTATGAGGCTTGCTGCCAAGCTTTGGAGCACATGGAGCAGGCAATGAGACTGAACGGCCCTCTCCTTATTCTATAGGTAACCAAGTGTTCAACCAAAACAGTTGTAAAAAGTCCTTTTGGCAGTGGTGAGGGTCTTTGTTTGTGACTCTGGTGCAGTGAGAGGTACTAACTGTGTGCATGTGTATTTGCTTGTTACAGAGGCCTCACGCAATGAGTCGGACTTGATGCAGGAATGGTTTAACATAGTGCATGAGAAGAACGTTCTAGTTAGATACGAGTCGGAACTCATGGTCCAGTAAGTCAACACTTTTTTATTTCACTTGATGTCTTACTCATATTGACAGCCAGCATCTGTTCATTGGTAACCCCACCCTTTCTCCTGAATATTGCACTGAACATTTGAGGCAACCCTTCCCATAGTCAGGCCTCAGCTCGATGTTACATTGCATTCACTGAACTTTGTCTGGGACAGCTGTCCAGCTAGATGCTGTATTGGTGTGCATTACATTGCACTGTAGTCACAGGCTACAAACTTACAGACATTGGAGGCCAGTGATCAAAGCAGCACATAGTTTGGTCTGCTGTGTGGTCTCTCCTCTGATTGCTACACTTTGTTCAATACCAGTTACCCTCTGAAATTAAAGTTTAAATAAATAAATAAATAAATATATGTATATATATATATATATATATATATATATATATATATATATATATATATATATATATATATATATATATATATCAACTAAGCATCTAAATATCTTGGATATTTGTAACATCAAATGGGTGAAAAAAACCGAAGTTTTTCTTGCTTATAATCAAATCTAGTGTTCAGAATACTTTTTCATACAAAGTTGAAATTCGGAACTTAACTGCCCTAATGATGTTTTGTGGGTTTGTTTGCCAGGCTAGTGGCATTAGATGCGTACATTGCACACTTCTGTAGTGTGAATATCACTGCAACCCTGAATGTCTGTCCTCGAGCCATACAGACAGATTGGAAACTACATGTAAATATTTCAGACAGTACTGAAGAATGTAAAGACACGGACGTTACACCTTCTGCATCAGCATTGGAGTGGCTGCATGTGGAGTTGGTAGGCCTAGGACTAGATAGTGGCATGGTTTGATAACGCTGTTTGCTGTGATCACTTTTTATTTGAGGTTGGGAAAAAAATCACTTCACCAGGGCTGCACATAACTGATGCGTTTGAATTTTTTTTACATAGAGTATATGTGCACTGCAAGAACTCCAGCAGCTGCTGAAACAAGCAAAAACCAGGGAAATTGTCATAGTTTCTTAATTTTGTTTTGGTTTCAAGAAACAGTTTTTACAGCAAGACAAAAAAATAAAGTTTGACTTTTTTATCTCTGAAGCAAGTTTGCAAAATAAATTATGTGCTACATCACCTTCAAATGTCCAACCACCTGGAGAAAATTATCTTTGTTCTTGTTTGTTTTTTTTTCTTCTTCATTTAAAGAAGTTTTCTGCGAACTTAATGACAGGAAAATTTAAAGCAAGTGAAATATTTTTTTTCTAGTTCAGGGAAGTGATATGACCATGCATGAATTCAGCCAGATTTGGGCTAGTTAAAACATGTTAAAGAGGACAAAATATGATGGAGAGAGAGGGCATAGAGGCAAAATCTTTTGATGAGAGAGTCAGGGAAAACTTGAAAGTATGATGTGGTTTCAATATCACAAATAATAAATGCTATTTTACAGTCAACATACAGAGTTTGTGTGTCTAGCCAGCAAAAGACCTGACTCTGCACATACCAGTATGTTTCCGCACTGAAAGGGAACAGTAAAGGAATAACAAGTTCAAAATGCAATCTTTTTCTTATTTCCGATTTGTTTCAGCGCTAGTAATGGCTGCATCAGAGAGATCAATAGGTTATTGTATGATTATGTATCAGTTGCTACAAGAACTGCATGCAGCATTGCTGGCTGATGGCTGGGCATCTTGCTTGTTTACACTCTGCTGGTCAGCTTGAATGTGCTGTCACAGGTCCTTCATTATATTGCTTCTGACCAGATTGATGGACTTTATCACAGGACCTCTTGCTTACAGCTGCTGGTCAGCTTGAATGGCCAATCAAGAGGTATCTTGCTCCTAGCTGCTGGGTCACATGTGAGCCAGAGACTTGGTCTGCTTCATGTCACTTTCCTAGATTGACTGATTACAGTTCGTTTTGTCACAGTATACTCTTGAGCATGGTTTGACTTTACACTGCTCTGCATCTTCATATACAGGAGAAAAAATGTATCGATATGTGGGTTTTTGTTATTACTTGTGAGGCAGCTGTCGTCAATGGACCTTGGCGTTGCCATCATTATAATATACTATATAAACCTCCAGGAATGCCTTTGGATATATGTGCTGTACACTCCTCATGTTTACAACATTTTCTAAATTTGATTGTGTCCAACGTGGTTCACAGGCAATAGTTGTCCTTATAGTTTGGAGGCATATGTACATGTGTATGATATTGGTACTTGGTCACGTGTCTGTTCATTTTGGAAGATACAAAGGTTTTTGTTGTGCCTCAAGTTGTTTTTGAAACCTTCTTTTCCTGTGATTATATCAGTCTTGTCCTGCCAAGTCAAGATTTTGTTGTTTATTAGAAAATGTACTGTGGATGTGTTTTTTTTTCTTGTGGTGTGAAACGATAGGCATGGCACAGAAGAGTTGTCGGAGTGATAGTCATTCATTTACACAGTTGAAGTGACAAAACATTTCTTTTAAATTGCATAACACAAATTCACCAAGCACCTGCTCATAGTTGTGGAAGATAGTGAATTCATGTCAGTTGTGTATGATGCATTATTTTTTTTAGAATGTATGGGCTGTCAAATGAATCACAATTTGCTCGACTGTAATGTATTACGTGCTGGGGAATCCGGGAAGCAGGAGTTGCGATCACTCCATGGAGGCCTGTTCGCATGTATGAAAGGCAGCAGAGACTTGGAGCTGTTTTATTTGCTGATCAATAGGGAGGGTAAAAATCAAATAAAAGATTTATCATGGTTTGCTGACAAATGGATGGAACATGGCGTTTTTTTGCTGGCAGAGCAAGGCCATGCTGTGTAGCATACAAGCCATACGTCATCCTGCCGTCACCCACCAATCACAGCAAGACCATGGTCATCAGTTGTAGTTAGCAAGCACACAGTGGGTGTTTCACTTTACAGGCCGGTGAGCCAAGGCTTTTCACACTGTGCTATGTCTGTTTATCAACCAACATTGTAAATATATTATGAGTGATGAAATTGTCCTCTCCTGGCTTAAATTGCATGTGAGAGGAAGTGTGTGATATATGTATTGGGGCCAGCTGCAAGGAGCTGCCTAGGAGATGTCTATTTGAGGACGCAATGTGCGATATGGATGAACTTTGTCATGACTTTCACCAGCAGTTGTGGATTGTAGCATCGTTTTTAAGGGAATTGGCAGAAGAAAAAAAACAATCCCTATTTGTATTTGATCTGTGTTAAGGTTTTTCAGTTAAAATTTTGGGGTGTGTATGCTCATTGTCATTCAGGACTGTTTTGTGGACTTCTGTGTTTCTCATTATGACCTGCCCCCCGTCTCCCCGCCCCCCCCCCCCCCCCACACACACACACACAGACAAACACAAAAACCCAATTCCTATCTAAGTTTAATTTGTATTAGGTTCTTTTCAGGAAAAATTTAGCAGGCACATATATGTACATTGTCATGACTTTGTAGATTGGACCGTCTCATTTTATTAACAGACAGTTTATTGGTTTTGTTCCTGTGTTTATTAAGTGGTGGCATAATGATAGCAGAGAAGACATACAGTGTTTGATTATTGCACTGTGTGGCAGTATTTTTCTCTGTCTTGAAAGCAGAACATCTTTCATATTGTCTTTGAGTAGTCTGCATACCTTTATTCCAAGAGGGGCCCCATATCACTGGTCAGTGTTTCTCCTTACCTGTCAGTTTGATAGCATGATGCATGGCGATTGTGAAAAGTTTGAAGAATATAGAGCAAGATCTGGTGGTAATGGTAAACGTAGACTCAGTGGTTATTGATGTCAAAACAGATACAGATGGAATAATTGGTAAATACCTCAGTGTACATGCCATCATGAAATACAACAAAAGAGATTCCAGCTGAAGGGACAGAAAGATTTGTATTAAAAAAAAGTGGAAATTAAAACCAAAATAACTCCTGGAAAATATGCATGTGCAAGAGTTTCAATAATACAAATTAAATGTACATTTTTTGTTGTAAATTTGTCGATGTGTGGCACATTGTTGTGTGAGGGAGGGCCAGAAGACCAAAGTGAGTATGAAAAGCTCTACAGGTGGCAGCACTGTCCTGTGTACTGTGTTACATTCTGCAGATGACTTGGTCCATCACAGTGTTTCATGAGCCACCTGTATGGTGCTCCAGTTGCAGGAAGAGCACTTTAAAACCAGACAGTTGCTCTGCATGCAGGCAGCTTGCAGATTGATAATACATTTGAATCCTTGAAGGAATTGGCTTATATTTCACTTGCTGTCAGGGGCTGAGACAAAAATACATAAAAACCTGACTACCCAAACTAAGCCTGATTGATTGTTGTACATATAGTAGATAGAAGTTTGTTCTCTGATGCTAATTGTAACAGAAATCTATAAAAGCAGTGTGTTAATACAATATCTTTGAATGTATTTAATCATCATGGTTCAAAAATAAAGCACACGAAGCAAATGTTATTGCTGACCTGTGGCATGGGGCATGTGGGGTTATCCTGTGCCGCATTCAAGTGCCTTCATATCTAAACCAACTGGTCAATTAAGCGACTCCAGTTGCCTGTATGGAGGGGCATGCTGGGCATGTATCATATGGTTAGACATGTTCTTTGTACCTTGCAGTTCCTTAGTTTGGGTATTGACAGGTTTGTATGGATTGACTGGTCTCCCTTAACTCCCCTCAGCCCATGCATTAAGACAGGCTTCTGTGGTGTACGGTTAACAGACAGTACCTCTTCTGCTGCCATGTCTTGATGACCATCAAATGACCTCTCATGTCATAATCTCTACAAAATGATGCCAAGAATGATGCATTTCAAACAGAGAAAACCTGCCAGTTGCATGTGGAAACTGTTAAGCATTTTCCAGCCTTTTTCTGTAGTTCTCTTGACTTACGAATGACTTGTTAAAAGTATTGTGCAAATAACATTTAAGCTGAGACCAATAAATGTTGATCTCAGTTGACAGAAAGCACTTGTAATACAGACCTGAGTCACTCTTTGGCTAGTAATATCTTGGTAACTTTGCACTGCCATTGGCACAAGGTGTCAGTGCATTGTACACTTTTTACTATATGCTACAGTTTTGTTACACGGGGTTACATTGTATCAGCCATTGCTACAGTGTTATGAGTTGATGCTACAGATGTATCAATTGATGCTACATTCAGTGTAAAATAGAGCTTTTTTTTTTCTATGCAAAAATAAAGCTCCATTTTATCAGTTTTAATGGTCATTGTATTAGTTGATGGTAAATTCCATTTATACGAATGAAAGATCCACAATGTCAGTTGATTGTTCCTTGTATCAGTTGGTGGTACATTATATCTGAAAAATGGCATCAGTCAGGTGTTAAGAAGGTCAGCTACAACAAGAGGTGGGGCTTCATGTGGAAGAGGTACATGTACATATGCACCAAGGTCTTATGCTAAAGCTTACCTCTTATTCCTTCCGTAGTGGTAAACAATAATGACTGCATTGCTAGTCAAGTGTAAGTAGCTAAATACCTAATAACTTACTGGGTTATTAGTGTTTACAGTATGTAATACCTGGTTACACTTATTCCATGTTGTAGATGTAGATATAACAAACTGTTGCTAGAGAACAGTGTGTGTTTGTGTAAAGAGTGTGTGCGGCTGTACATATGTAAATACCAAGCTTGTCCATCTGTCTGTACTGTGCTACAGTCAACAGTGCAACTAAGAGCTTCAGCATTAGAAATAAGGAAACACTGGCTTGTGTGCAAGCAGAACAGCCCTTGGCAAATAAGCTTACTGTTTTGACAGCAAACACAGGATATTCCACTGAGGCACAGTAGCATTTTTTTCTTATGTGTCCCATGTTTTTGATGGTGTCCCGAAAGGACTGTTAAAAGGACTAGTTTTGAATTCTGACCTTGTAATGGTCATGTCATAACAAGCACGAGTCAGGAAAAGCTGTTTGTCATGTTTAGAGAGTAATTACTGGCCAGGTCACAGGAAGTCAAGTTACTAGCCATAGGATAACAGACTGTGTAGTCTGGAGTTCTACCATAGTGTGCCTCATTCATATCTTTGATTACTTGAGCCTCATTTGTATACTTACCATATTTTTTGTGGTGCAGTATTCAGTATGACAACAAGGTGTTCACACCTTGTATAACTAGTTACAAGCAAAACATTTTGTTTTGTTTTGTTTGTTTGTTTTTGTTTTTTGTTTTTTGGTTTTTTTTGGGGGGGGTGTTTTATTTTTAAGGCAGTTTTTATAAAGAAACACATTAGATGTAATTCTGCTGCTGTAAAAAGGAGAAACAGAGAGAATTGTAAGGTAAGGTGGCTAACAGAAAGTATTTTTACCATGAGAATTCATTGGCTATTTTTGCAATTATTCCTCTGCTATGGCTTCAGTGCATGCGTGTGCACTGGGTTGACCCAAGCCAACTTTACATGCACTATGATGTTGACCCAAGCCAGCTTTAAATGCAGTATGTTGACCCAAGCCAGCTTTGAAAATAGTCTTGTCATGATTAGCATTTAGCATCAAAGTTTTAATGACCAGGTAGGGATTTTTTCATCAAGTTGTCATGCATAAGTAGCTCCACCCTCCCACCTGGATTTGAAACTTCCAGTGAAAAGCCTCATAATGTCACCTTCCTGTCCCTGTCAGATGATAACCTTTCAGAGTGATGTGACTCGAATGTTTCGCAGCATTTTGGTGAGATCACTGACAAACTGAAGGATCAGCAGGAAGCAAGAAATGCAATTTGCAGGCGGCACATTACCAGCACAAGTGTGAATTTGTGATGCACAATTCAACTTACTAATACAATGTACAAAATGTCATATATGAAGCACAGGCTGAGCAGAATGTGATTGGCAGGTTAAGGTATCCACAGAAAATCCAGGTACAGACAGGTATTGATTGATGTGCCATTGAAGAGATTTGTCATTTTATTTATGCTGTACCACAACTTAGTGCATATGCCATATCAATGGTCTGATTTGATGTTCTAAATTCACAAAAAGTTAATTAATTTAAAAGCTGCATTTGGTGTCTAAAACCACTATTCAACATGACAATATGCAAGAGCATATGACTGTCAGTGGGGTGATATTAACTGCAGGGCTATAATGATCCCAAAAGTGATGTTTGATACCAGTCACCTAATACACAGAGCTTGCATTTTTGTCAACTTCATGCAAACAGTGGCAAGATGTGAGCTCTTTGTGCGGAAGTACAGTCAGTCTTAGGTTCTTATCTCTGCAATATTGGAGACGACAGCCATATATGATTTTTTTAGCTGCTCAATATCAAGAGTAGATCAGTGTATTTTTTAGCAGTAACAAAGTTTCCATGGTGTTTTTTTATTGTATTTTTTGCCCATCTGGCCACATCATTGGCAACAAGAGTATGTTTGATGCTGATCTTATCAGTTTCAGGTGTACTTATATTCCATCTGATTGGCACCTGGATGCTGTCATATAATCAATGTGTAGCCAGGAAACCATATGGCCCTAGTTAGCAGTTACACTTGGCTTCCTCCATGTTATAATTATCACCTGGACCTTCCAACTCGCTGCTCCCTTATAAATCTCTACTGTGGTGCTCATTTGCAATCTGACGCACAAAGCAAGTGCCTTGGAAAAGGCTTGTATTGTTCAAACACTGATAAGGCACAGATAAGTTCCATCACTCACTGGACTCATTGGAGCAGAGTATAGCTGTTGGCTGGGAATAGCAACCTGGCGGCTGGGAATAGCAACCTGGCAGTACAGAGGTTAATGCTTGTGTACTTATCAACTTTGTAGATGTTGAGGGTTAGTTACGTCAGTGTCTCTGGCAGTCCTGACATATTCACTTTGCTGCCCCAGTGTCTTTTGTTCCTATTATGCGATGTTTTGCCTAAATGACAAAGTTACATGCATGGCAAAAATATTGGTCACAGAAACCAGTAAAGGCTCTGAACTTCTGGCTATGTTGGCGGTGTTGAAAAAACCGTTAAGTCTTATCCAACACAAGATCACTTGGGGGTAGAGACAACCCTCCCACCCCCCTCTGAATTGCCCTTTTGTTGTTTCAAATTCATTGGGGCAGATAACAAGCTGCCAGTCACTTTCACTTTGACTTTTTTCATGTATCACCCACTTAGAAACAGAATGAGGGACCAATTTTGCTGCATCAGTAATAGGGATAGGAAGCAGCCATTTTACAGGACAGGACCATAGACAGTGCAAGCATCATCCCACCTAAACTGGGCAAAAAACAAAACAAAACAAGCATTCCGATATCAAAAGAACATTGTAGAACCATCAACTATGTAAGATGGAACCTTTTGGTCTGAATATACAGGAGAGTAAACACACTTGCCCAGTCCTATGCTAAAATCTTAAAACAGTTTAATTGCGTATTTTTTCCGTGTCATTGTTTGTGTTGCGCATACAGAGGGAAAACACAAATTCTGTTGTACTAGGTGGCTAAGTTATGATGGAATGGAGCCATGTATATGATCTCCAATATGGACCATGTCCCACCGATTCTCATGGACCATTATTTTGTAAGCCTTGGCACATAACAGTTCAATCTTTTAGGTAATTCTAGCCTATCACTTTACCTAATGAGTACACACACTCTTAGTTAGAATCCTGCATCAGGAAACTCGGTGCTTCACTGGCAAGGGAATGTTTGTATTCCAATCACATGCCAGCAGCACGGGAGCCTGGAGTGCCAGGCTAATGTGTCAATACTGACAGCTGGCGAAAAAGAAAAACCATTTAAATTTCTTTTTAATATCGGATCTATGATTGTCAGGAACATCACCATGGCTGGTGTTATTCCTTCGTGTAGATACGAATAGCAATGAACGGTTGACGAGTCTCCCGAACCCATTGAGTGGCAAAACCCAATCACATGTTAAAACACATTTTTATTGAATTACTGTGTCTCACAAACAGCAACAGTGTGAGCAAACAGGCAGTTTTGTCAGAGTGGCTCTTGCCTGGATTTCCTGTATTGATTTATAACGTGCATAGATGAAGCTCTGAAGTGATGAATGTGCAAGGGAAGTGTACTAAATTCCCCAATACGCAAAATTGTTTATGGCAAATGTGATGTGAGATTGATGAGTCTGGACCCAGTGGTTATATGTCAGTGGTTTGAGGGTTTTAAAGTATGATGATTTTTTATTGGGGAATAATTTAAGACCGCGAGGGTAGTCGAGGCAAAGAGGTCTTGATAGTTGGCAAAGGAGTACAGGTCCACAACAAAATCGCAGTGAGCCAAGGCAAAGTGTTTTTTTTTTTTTTTCTTTTTTTGGGTGGGGATGGGGGGATGTGTTTTGTTTTGTAGCCAAACACACCAAGTTAGGAATACAGTGATTCAGTATGGACATGTAATTCCAGCAATATGTCCATGGTCTTGTATACTGCCAAGTGTTTCTGCGAGTCTTGCTGGCAATAACAGCCTGAGGACTTGCAGGCAGCACTGTTTCCCTGAATACATGGGTCTGTACAGTTTGAATTGTCTCCTTTTTTTATCTTCCATGTAATTAGGTTGTTTATAGCTCTGTTGAGTACTGCACAACTTAATTTGTGCATGCTTGATAACAGAAAAAGTTTAATATATGCTGGGTTATTGCCTAAAACTTGATGATTAAAAATCCTTTTTCTCACCAAATTTGACACCTAATCATCTAATATTACTAGAGTACAACATGAACATTAACCATGAGAGGTTATTATGGTACATGTTTACTTTGAAATCTGGTGGCATCACATTGAATGTCACCAGATTTAAAAGTGTGCATTAACCATATATCACCAAAGTTCAGAATGTACATTAACCACATAATGTCACCATAGTTCAAAGTGTATATTCACCATATTGTACTTGAGTATGAAATGTATATTCAAGTAACTTTAATGCCTGTTGCCTTGTTCAGTAGGTGTGCTCCTGAAGCCACTTTTCATGGTATGTCAGCTTTCATGGTACACTGAATGATTTTAGTCAGTGTGTGACTGCTCCGTGTGTTCACATTTTAATGTATTCAGTATTGGGTAGTTTGTTAGCATAATTGATAATTTTCAATGTTGTTTTGATTAGAAATTATTTCTGACATCATGACGATCAGGAACAAAGTCAGTACCACAAAAGCTGTGATGCCCTGAAAACTGGCAAAGCCATCATACATAATGTCGACCATGGGATTTACACTTTTCATACAAAGTAGAAATATATAACATTTGCAAGTGGTTCCAGGGATTGACATTAAAGTTTTCTTGTTGCTTTCTCAGAAACAAGCTATGGGTTGGATCTCGATAACCTGTTACTTATCCTGACTTCAAATGTATTTGTGCATGGCAACAGGCTGCCCTAATGTCAGGTTAGGGCTCAGCATATTGAGGCTCTTCCAGCATCTTTCTGACATAGGCAGGGTTAGTGCTGGCGTGAGTGTATAGACCTGTACATGTAGTCCCTGTTGCAGATTGTCATGTGTATCAGGAACACATGGCGTGGTCTATGACCAGTTGGGCAGCAGGGTACATGTTCCGATCGCTCTGTGACTCGGGAATAATTGTATGCCCTTAATATCTTAATTTGAATACCTTTGCAAGCACAAGTACATTTGTGTTTATGAATGTACACAATTTCATCTCACTCATACCACAGAGTACAATATCTGTGGTAACTCTATGCCTAATGACCAGTGAAGGTGGCCACTGCTCTTTGTACAGAGGGACCTGCCATTAAGTAACATGCCCCTGGTGTACCATAGAGTAATATATGTGGTAACTTAATGCCTTTGGACCACTGATGGCAGCTCCTGGTCCACAGACAGATCTAAACTTTACACATTTATTTGGCCAAACTAATAGAAACATTAGCATTTGCTAATGTTCAGAGTTGTCCCTGCTGGTCTGTGATTGTGCTTCAAGCTGCATGCTCATCAGGGGCATCTACTGCAACAGGCACTAGACAGGTTTTAACTGCTTAAATATTTGGCATTTTGTGTCATATCAGGTGTGTATGTGTGTGCGCTATGGGCAGATGGGGTACAGCCTGAGCTAAAGACGTACATTCAAATGATCATGGAGACAGTTTGCAGTGTAAAGCTTTGGAGTGTACTTATATCATGCTTGTAGCTTCATGTTTGGTTGGTACTTACTTAAGCATGTTTATTGGTGCATTAACTGACCTGCAGTATAATCCAGACACATGTCACAGCTTTCAGTTCAGTGGCCCAGTCTTATTAGTAACATATGACAACAACTTCTGCAAGTTTTGCATTAAAAGAAAAGTAAAGGGGTCCTTGTATGCTCTGGGGGATGCATTTCACAGCAGTTTCACTTCAGTTGGTGACCAGACTGTTTGTCTGAGCCTACAGTCACCTTATTACACTAACTGCTGATATGCTGGTCACAAACTGAGGCGACTCTTGAGAAAATGCATCCAAGACAACATATTGAGAAGGTGTCATTGTTTGAAACGGTTGATGATGATGAATGTGTTATTTCAGTGCCAGAGAGTTGGAGCTGGAGGACAGGCAGAGCAGACTCGAGCAACAGCTCCGGGACAGAATGATAGTAGAAGGTAAGTTGTTGTCAGCCTGTTGCAGCAATATCCTGATGGGCTTCCACCTTTAACCTTTCATCTTTAGCTCTGTGACTCGGGGAGTAAAAGCCATAGGAAGCTTTTAAAATTGCACTGTGGGAGTTCAGCAACTAATCAATGAAGCAGTCATGCAAGCTGGCTTCATATTGTGGGGAGGAAGTCTGATCAGCCCTCAATCATTGAGTGACTTGCAGGCAAACTGAGGTGCACGTTTACATGCACATGTATCCGGATACCTCAGTGTACCACAGCCATGATGCACCATGTCCTTTAAACAAACATCAAAGTTTGTAATTTCCGTGGCTTTTATTAAAAATAAATCTTTTGTTGAGGTAGACATGTTTTGCAGACAAGGAGGAAGAAAAGTTTCCTGTTGAAATATATACACGTGTACATATGGGGCCTGTATTTGTACCATTACAAAGTTTATCTTATTATTTTCTTTTTCTGCTTGATAAAAATTGAAGTCCCATTGTAATTCCTTCTCACTCCAGTGCAGTAACCATTAAATTATGGGCCACTGTCTTGGGATGCAATAGTGAAAAATGAACAACATAAGTGAGTCTTAAAACTGACGTACCTTTGCTGTGGTGACATCAGCGTGCTGTCTGAGATAGTCCTGTGTGGCAGTCACCCTTGGACACTTACACTGACACTCGGTTGGACAAGTTTCTTATAACCACAAAACATCAGTAATGAGAATAATTTTTGACTTTACATAGGATTTTTTGTTACACCCTTTAAGATTTTATTAATTGCATCATGTTGTGAAGTAAAAGTTAATTGGTGGTTGAGATAAATGCCAATCATGTGTTACATTGTACAGATGGGACTATGTGGCAACGTGATCTTTCAGCATGCTGGTACTAGAACGAAAGGTCTTTTTATGAGGAATATGAATCTGGTATCCTAATGATAATCCAGACCTGTCTGATTTAAGTAGATCAACTTTAGATGTGATTGGCAATAAATAATCAGTGTTGGTCCATTTGTTGAGTGCAGTCAGGACTGTGGTCGTAGAATGTCTGATTGTTACAGATGTCTCACTTGGCCAATCACAGACTTCAGGGTCATTTCATTTATATTTATATATCTGATGTGCTTTGACCATTTCATGAGCCAAACTACTTAAAGTGGAATACTCTCAATTATAATGACACTAGATTCATATTTTGGCTGACGTCATGTCTGAAATTGAACTCCCTGACAAAATAGTGGTCTCTCGTCTCCAAAAACCACCCCGAGTGGAACAAAAAAAGTAGTCGGAGTTCTGTCAGTGTCACATTTTGGACTGAGTCAACAGCTTTTGTTGGTATGCTTTGGACACAATGCACACAAAGCATGCTGAGGATAGCTGTTGTCTCAACATCATACTCACTGGAACTATAGGCATGGGGGTACTTGAATGAAAGGTCTTTTCACAACAAACATGAATCTAGCATCATTATAATTGAGAGTTGTCGATTTTAAGTAGTTTGGCTTATGTCGCAGTTGGCATTGAAAAAGTTAAAAAAGACAGGTAGATTAATATGGGAGGCACATCACCTAGGAGTCTAAATTTGTCTCTTAAAAGGGTGGTCTCTGATGAGAGGGGTCTCTTCTGATAGGAACCCTGTCTTAAACGGCCACTCCAATGTGAGACCACAAGTTG
Source organism: Hermodice carunculata (assembly GCA_964020975.1). Classification (NCBI taxonomy): domain Eukaryota; kingdom Metazoa; phylum Annelida; class Polychaeta; order Eunicida; family Amphinomidae; genus Hermodice; species Hermodice carunculata. The sequence continues at coordinate 64,680,241 of OZ026614.1, read as the reverse complement.
GTAATCCCAAGAATTGGTCTTTGAAGACAGGTTTCACTGTACTGTACAGTCCAAAACATGAGCTGAGTTTGCTGCTGTTTTGGGGAATATGGCTATGTAATGTGCCAACAACAACATCAAGTTTCCAAAGAAAGTACCTTGACACTCACCACCGGGAAAAATGTTAAATGTAAACAGGAAAAGAACTGTAGCAGTTTCATCACGGTTCACAACATGCATGCTGCATTGGTTTGATGCAGACTTCACTCCACACTGACAGTCTTTTTACATGGATCACAGAATTGTGTTCATTGCCACACTATTTGAAGGATTTTGTTTCAGATTATAAATTAGCAGATTTTGCCAATTTTCTGTGATTGCAAAAAATACTGGCCATATGTAACACACAAAAAAAAGTTCTGATAGCTTAAATACAGACACATCAGGGAAAGTATCTACTTTACCAATGAAGCTCATTGACAGGAATGAATGAATGAAACAGACATTGAAACAAAAATTGTTTTACTGCTTAGTACTCTGATGCAGGATTTTTTGGGGCAATGCCAATTTGTTACAAGAAGCAGAAGTAAACACTTCAAAAAGCCATTTATCAGCATATTGCTTCGGTTAGACTATTTTGTTTTACTATTTCATGTCAATTGCAGTTATTTGAGAGAGAAATGAAAGTGAGCAGCTTAATATATGGATCAGGTGAAATCTGTTAAAATCAAGACTGCCCACACAGTAGAGGCTGTAGCAGACTCACTCCTTCTGGTACTGCACTTAAAAATTGAAAAATATGCTTGCCATCAGCCCCACTGCAAACAGGCCATCATTCTTTTGTGCCCGAGGTCCTTGTGTTTTCACCTATTTGTATGCCAGAAAGTTAGTTTTATTCTGGAAGCACGAGTGCTGCTATTTGCTCAATAAACTAAGTAATCTGTCCTTAAACAGCCATAAAATAATTTAGACACCAATAGTTTGCCCTTTGTTATTGACACAGTACTCCAGTTGCCATGTGACGATGACAGTTCCATTTTATAGCTACAAAATTAATGGCTGATTTTTCTTGCAATCAAATATTGTTTGCTTAATATTGGAGAAAAACTGAGTGGATAAAGTGGGCTGTCATTGGAAGTTTGAGCAGCTGTTGCTGATAATCGTGACAAGGTCTGTTTTCACAGGCACATCCCTTCAGTAACTCTTTCAATGCTTAAGTGGTAAAATGACTCCAGACTTAACCTCTTGTGATGAGACCTTTCATTAAAGTACCAGCCTGCATGTATTTCCAGCAAATAAAAAAAAGGTCCATATCAACAGCTTTCCTGGGAATAGTTATGGGCAACATGCTTTTTATTTAGACAAGCTGTTTAATCAGTCCTCTGCCCAGTACTGAAAAGGGTTAATAAGGGAACAGGCAGACAAAAACGCCCACTAATTTGCCAGTAAAAATTCTCACGATATGCAAAATTTCATTTTATGCTCTGAGATATTTTATGTTAAGATGCTTAGATCCTGTAAAATACATTTCCAATATTATTGATCAGAATGTCGTGACACTTTCATTCTGACAATTTAGACCAGGACATATTTTCTTTGTTTCTGGGTAACAGTTTTATGAAATGATTTATGATACCATTTTTTCATTAAACATATTCATGTTAGTCAAGTGGTTATAGCCTCAATATGTTACTTGTTTGCAGTCTGGCCACTCCAAAATTCTACAAAGGGTTCAAAAGAATAAAATGTCAGATTGTTTTATGATGAATCTACATCCTGTTTTAATACAGTGGTACCTGCAATTTAAGACCACCCTCAATGCCAGACAAAAGTGGTTTCATAGGACAGGTGGTCTTTCACCACAGGTAAGCTAGCAAATGGATTGAAGGCCAGTATCCTGAAGTGGTCTTAAAAAGTAGTGCTGTCTTTAATGAGAGGTGGTCTTTAGAGTCGGTCCCACTGTATTGATTGATAGGTCCAGATACAGTGCTCCCTCTTGTGGGATTCTGATGTAACATGGCATGTCGTGTGTCTCCTTCTGAAGTGCTGTTCCTGTTACTGCTTTGTTAGATGTCCCCTCGCTATATTATAATATGGTCGATTCCATGGGCCCTGTGGTTAGCTTTACAATGAGGGAGCACTGTGGAACAAAGCACTGGGTGATAAAAAGATGTGTCAGGTTGGTCTGCGATGCAGGCAACAGTCAAGAGGTCCCCTGTCTGTGTACCAGAAATCATGATAAATTACTTACAAAAGATACAGCAGATTGTCCACACCATCAGATACAGTCTAACTATAAAAGCATTTTATATTTTGGCTGACAGAGCGGGAAAAGACGGATGGTGACCGGGAAGCAGAGAAGAAGATTCTGGCAGAGCTGTTGGAAGTGGTGGAACAGCGGGACTCCCTGGTGGCTCTGCTGGAGCAGGACCGACTCAGGTTAGACTCCAAAATCTCCATCCTCCCCTTCCCCCCAAAAGACAGGACAAATATAAATCTTAAGCCCTGAAGGTTCTACCCAAAAATTATCCACGACAGCCAGCCAGCCAGCCAGCCAGCCAGCCAGCCAGCCAGGGAGGGAGGGAGAGAGAGAGGGAGGGAGAGAGAGAGAGAGAGAGGGAGGGAGGGAGAGAGAGAGAGAGAGAGAGAGAGAGAGAGAGAGAGAGAGAGAGAGAGAGAGAGAGAGAGAGAGAGAGAGAGAGAGAGAGAGAGAGAGAGAGAGAGAGAGAGAGAGAGAGAGAGAGAGAGAGAGAGAGAGAGAGAGAGAGAGAGAGAGAGAGAGAGAGAGAGAGAGAGAGAGAGAGAGAGAGAGAGAGAGAGTGCACCCAAAAAACACTGTCCACTGACCATGTTAGGCTACACATTTTTCACTGTCCTTGTGAGAATAAAGCCTTCAGTCAACAGCTTCCCACTGCACAATGGGAGTGCATTACACCCAGTGTGTACTGTGGACAGCTTTTGACTCGCTGTCTAAACAGAAAAGATTTCCTGCCACAAGTTCCACTTATGCGGTATTGATTTTTGTCTCCCCCCAAAAGGTGGCTCAGAGGATTACAGCAATAGGCTTAGTCCATCAACTACCATTTTTCCCCACACCACCTCTTTTATACAATACCTAGCCATCTGAAACTTCTGTTGCAGATAGACTTACCGTGTAGCTGTACCTTTTGGCTGTTTAATGCAGCTTTTTGCCATGCTGTGCTAGTTGATCATCGACAAGTCGTGCACACTGACAAAACAGTGGGCAAGCATACCAGCATCCGTAGCAATTTTGTTTTAGTTCAGGTTTATAAAAATGGTTTGGACTGTGTGCTGACTGTCTCAATTTTTTTTGATCTGTCTGTATCTGCAAATCTCCAGAAATCTTTAGAGAGTGAATAGGTCTGTTATAAAACAAAAAAGAGGTGTGGTTAGGTGTTAGAAGTGGCAGATTTGGAAGTCAGTGAGGTATGACAGTGTCATGCACATTGACTGTGTCAGGTGATGCCTGCATTTCAAAATGACCCCTGCCAGCTGTTTTTGTTCTCAATGATTTGTTTTACAATTTAAGTTCCATGCATCTATCATGCTGCATATTGTAGAGTCTTAACACTGCTGTATTTTTAGTTGCTGCAAGAACGATGTTATTTTTGGTAGGTGGAATTTTGACATGCCTTACCCCTAAGGTGAAAAAGTGTTTGTTACCCATTTTGTCTGTATTTTCAGGGAAAAGGAAGAGGATGAAGATCTGAGAAACATGATGTTAAATAAGGGCTTCTCCCTGTCCCCCATTTCCTACACCAACAAGATGCGGCTTCCCAGTTTGCGTGACCTTGACACGGTGGGCACCGGTTCTTGAGCATACAGTGAGCCCTCCTGGAATATATCCTTGACTCTTTTGGGCAACAGGACGCACACCCAAGCTGCTACTTTATGCATAATACAAGACGTTATTGTTTGCTTCCACTGCCAGCGTATGAGCATTCAAAATGCAGCTGTGCTCCCATTTAGGCAGCGGCAAACAGGGAGCATCACTTAATTTATTTTGAAAAGATGAATTTCATGGCATTTTTGGGCGGCATATCCATGTATCTCAGGGTCAGTTGTGTCACCATAAAACTATGTGAACCATGGAGTACCTGTGCATGGTAGACAATATGAAAGCCTTCAGATGTACCATTTGATATTTTACGCTCACCATAAGAGAATGGAAGACTGTAAAATGACCTAAGCGTGTGGTGTTGGTGGACACAGTGTTTACAGGTGGAGCATGTTGTGACTATCTCAAACAGACACTGGATCAGTCCCTTGTGGCACAGTGACTCGGTTTCTGGACCAGGTCTCATGGCACAGTGTGTGCATTTCTGGGCCAGCCCACTGTTTTGGTGTCTGGACCAGCCCCTGGTGGCACAGTGTGTTTCTGGTGGAGTATCTCTCAGCTGGACAGATGTGTTTATATGAGGACGGCAGATCTGCTGCAGGTGACAAGCAGCAAGCAGGCCTGCAGGTGCCAGGGACAGACCTGTAGCTACATGTACCAGAGGCAGGCATGCAGGTAGCAGGGACAGGCCTGCAGGTACCGTGGTACCATGCCAGGTTAGACCTCCATGTTTGGAGAGACTGGGTGTTATCACCAGCAAGCTTTGAATACAGATGGTCTTACACTCAGTATAGACATGTGGTACACAAAACACGGTTGAAGGTAATACAATGTTTTAGCAGTAAATACTGACCATATTACCCAGCAATGCAGTGAATAAGAATTCATGGTTGACTTTGGGTGGTTTGTGGGAACTGTACTGCTATAAAGCCAGAGTACCCAAGCTAAAACAGGATCTACAAAGACAAGACCCTGGAGTCAGCAGAACACAGCTAGATGTTTGCATGGCCATGCCGCATGTAACGTGACCAGTCACGGCAGTCTTGTAATACAATCTGATCACTTTTACCTGTGCGTGGAAATGACTTGCAAAGAAATCTGAAATCCAGGATAAGTACTCTGTGAGTTCAAGCATGTCAATTCTGTGCAAAAGAAAGTGAAGTCTGAAAGGACAGAATGAGGCGTCACTTGTGGACATTTCACAGTAGATGACGGAAAGATTCTGTGATAACAGTTTCCATAGCAACATTGACTCGCCAACTTGTACAAAGTGGTACTGTGTTTCCATGCTGATGACTGTCCGTGCAGGGTGTGACCTTTACACTCTGACCCCCTTTATCAATCTTTGGTGCAGTATGATGTTCATGCCTGTGTACTCTTCTGTTAGATGTGACTTGCATACTTATCACATGTGAACAATGTTGCCAGCTGCTGCTGACTGTAGTGATGTGTGCAATGGACTGTACAACAGAGGGATGTAACATAATATGTATAAATGTGTGGTTGATGCCTTGCTCAGGGGCAGCTTGATGCAGTCATATAACTGTTGAATTGAATGTTGCAGGGTTTATGGGAATACAGTCTGATGCTGTGCATTCTAGTTGCTGGCTGTGGGTCGTAACTTCCGGCATGATGGGGTTGTAAAAGGGTGTGACAGCAGCGACAAGGCTGTAATAAAACACCCAGCATGTGCAATAGATGTGTTGGCTCAGTGAATATGTAAGGGGGGGGGGGGGTTGGGGGGGTTGGAAGGGGGGGGGGGAGGGTCGTCAAAGGTCATTCTGATGGTGCCAGCTTGCTTTACGTTGTTAATTTGGAAAGTATGTGAATGATGCTTGCGTGCATCAGAAACACAAACATGAATCTCTGGCACACATGCAACTTACAGTATTTAACTTCTTTTCTTTATTTTGGCATATACTTTCCCTGGATTTACATTGATTATTATGAACTTTTTTTCTCTTGATATCCAAGAGTTATAATACACATACCAAGTTGCAGCATACCATGCCATAGTTGTCTATCAAGTCAACAATGCCTTAGATAGAAGTTGTGGCCTGTGACCTCTGTACCATGTGGTACAACAGCACGAATATGGTAACCATATGTTATACTACCCATCAGGGGAATGCTTCTGTTTTGGGACTTGTGGTGCAACTGGAATGCCCTTTATTTGATACATAAAGGCAACATGGTGGTGCCTGTGTGCCTGTGTGCCTTTATGTGTGACATAGAGACAACATGGTGGTGCCTGTGTGCCTTTATGTGTTACAGAGACAACATGGTGGTGCCTGTGTGCCTTTATATGTTACATAGAGACAACATGGTGGTGCCTGTGTGCCTTAATGTGATGCATAGAGACAAGATGGTGGTGCCTGTGTGCCTTTATGTGATGCATAGAGACAAGATGGTGGTGCCTGTGTGCCTGTGTGCCTTTATGTGATGCATATTGATTATAACGTGGTGGTGCCTGTGTGTCATCTTTACTCTCAGCCATAAAGTACTGGAGGGTATTTGCAACGGCTGCTTCGTCTCTCTGGCCATCAGTCCTGATTTTTTTTCTTTGTTTTTTCGTCTGAGATGTAACCAGAATGGACTAGATGCCTATTAAAAACCAGCATCGTCTTGTCATTTTGAAATTTTCATGCATTTATAAAACTTGATTTTGGTGCTGGAAGAGTGTGGTGTGACAGGGGACAACATTGCCGCACTATCTCTAGATGAATTGACTATAGCTTCAAATTTTTGTCAGAGATTAACCTTATCATGGACCAGGTCCCTATGTAAACAAATTCCCCCGTGGCCATACTCACAAAGAATTTGATCTGATACAGACTCTGATCCTGAAATTAAATTGGTGCACCTTTGCCCTGAACTACTTAACCCTGGGAGTAATATATGAACCAAAATTTCCAAGAATAAACATCTGTGTCTGGGGCTACAATACAAACTCTGTTTTCAACATTTTTATTTTATTAAATTAATCTTAGTTTAATCCAGTGCTTTATCTTTTAAGCTGGATCAAATAAAGATTAAGTCACAATCCTTAAATGTTAATCATGCTTTGTACAATGGCCATAAAACTGATTGGTTCACACTAAATTGTTCATGTGACATAGGATTAAAGAATTTGGGGTCAAAACAAGCTGATTTTAATTTTGATCCTAAATTTCTTATCAGATTAAAATTCTTTGTGAAAATGGCTACAGATGATTGAAAAATTATGAAGCTAAAAAACAAAATCAGTGGGAAGTTGCGTAAGGGATAATGTTACCACCATATCTCAAGAAGGATCAACGACAGCTGCATGAAATTGGTGTCAATGATGTGCCTTTTGATAGACCACAACCTGATTTAAAACAAGATTCTTTTGATCATTTTGTTTTGTGGACATAATGTTCTTATTGTTACCATGATATCTCAAGGAAGGTTGATGGTAGCTTCATGAATGAAGGTGCACCACACAAAATGATGTTAACCATGATATCCTAACTGTGGTGGTGCTATATTTTGGACCGAGTCAACAGCTTTCTTCTGCATGCTTTGGGTGCAATCTCAAAAGCATGCGGAGGAAAGCCATTGACATGGGCTATTATATTCTATGTAACTACAGGCATGTTGGTACTTTAATGAAAGTTTTTTTGTTTTAAAAACAAGGAACATGGATCTGGTACCCCGATCACCTTAGTTGTAGTTGGCACTGAAAGAGTTAAATGTGGTATGGACATGAATGTTACCAACCTTCAATACAGATGCACCTGACAATGTACCAGAATGTCATGGAAAAGTAGAATCCTTTCATCTCTTTTGTATGTGCATGTGTGTGAATTTTTATGCTTGGTACATGTAGTGCTGGAGCGAGGGGGGGGGGTGTCCTTTATATTTCTAGACATATTTTGAAACAAATTATATTGACAGTTTGAATGGTTTTCAACAATACATGATTCTCCATCTGAAACTGGTAACTTCTCTTCATTTATTTATATTTTTTGTGTGAATTTTTTTTTCCTTTGAGCGCATACAGTATTGGAGGGTATTGTCCTGCACCCCGCGACACATTTGCACAGAACGTGTTGTATCAATTTTGCCAATTCAACATTGCATTGTGCTGTTGTGTTATTCATATGGACAAGAAGAAAACAAAACCACGCCGCCTATCCCGACAATACCTTTGCTGGCTACAGAGTGCATTGCAGGATGTTTGGGGGGGGGGGGGGAGCAATATGTTGGTACAGGAAACCATTTTGTCCCATCACAATATTAGAAAAGATAAAACTGTTCCAAAATAATGGCCAGTACAAAGTAGAGATAATAGGAGGGCTTTCAGTATGCTGGCATGAGGGAACACGATACTGATAAGCAATTGAGTGATGTCAGCTCTGACATGACCAGTGTTGAAAATGACACACTGGTATAACCATGTTATGAATTGTCCAATCAATGGTGTAATAACGATTGACTGTTATAATGAGAGGAAACCTGTGTTATGATAGCAAGGTACACGAACAAGGCAAAATAATGCTACATCTGAAAGCAAATCCCACTAAAGACACCTAAATCTTGATTATTACCAAAGGCACCTGAATGGAGTGATGTTTTCTATATATTGAATTTTGGAACTTGTGCATGTTTTTTTTTTTTTTTTTTTTTTTTTTCTCGTCAGAATCCTTGCAAATTTAGCAATTTTGATACAAGAGGGTGGGGACATACTATTGCACCAAAATCACCTCTGCTGTTCAGTAAACTATGTTATTAGTTATGTCTCTCTTTGCTGGCTTGAGTACCCATTTGATATGGGATAAATTTTATTTGAAAAATATTGAACAGATTACGAGCAACTTGGGGATGGCATTAACAGACACAATGTCCGAAATGTACCTTCACTATTGACGTTCACTGTGTGTGAGTGACCCCAGTGTCACTTATGGTAATTTATTCAAGTTCATTTTGCATGTAAGTTTGCTGAGTGTTACATGCAGGTAATGAATTCAAGTTCATTTCACATGTAAGTGTGCCCAGTGTTACATACAGGTAATGAATTCAAGTTCAGTTAATGTGTAAGTGTGCTGAGTGTTACGAACAATGAATTTGAGTTCATTTTATGTGTCAGTGTGCCAAATGTTAATTAAAGATAATGATTTCAAGTTTGTTTCATGTGTGAATGCTGAGCGTTACTTATGGATAATATGGTGTGCATACCTTATACATTTGTAGTACCCAGTAAAACCCTGTCAGTATTCGGCTATTTTCTCTTATAGTTGATGTGGTCAGGCAAGCAGGGTATGCTAGTGAATCTTCAGTGGCTCGAGCAGCATATATGGAGGTCTTTGTAGAAGTTAACCCACAACTATTGTAATCTTGTATACCAGCCAAAGTACCCACAAAGTATGGTTATAAGAGAATGCAGTGACCAGATGATGTGTACTTCATGTCTGGTGCACCAGATGTTACTTGGTACAAAACAGTTACAAGCGGGCACCAAATCATGAGAGGGTGTCTCCAAGCTGGGATAGGAGATTTATGGTGCATCTGTCGCATCAGCCTCTAGATGGCTCTGTGTGTTTCCATAACAGGAAGGAGGAGATTTGTATGCCCTGCTGGAGGCAGAGAAATGAATGACTTCCTGTTGGGGTTTGTCAGTTTATACGCAGTGGGGTAGCTCTGCCATGCAATAAAACAGACAAATTACGTCTGGGCAAAGATGCGAGGAGGAAGTGGCCTGTGGCTAAAAATGGCAGGAAATACGCTAATCTCTAGTGTATTTGTTTTTTCAGTCAATCATCGGCTGACAGACTTTGAAGCATGGTCTGTGTGCCGTGAGATGACAGATGGGTGACAGACATTGCACACAAATTGATGGCTTTATTGGGCACAACTTGTCAATGTAGGTGCAGTAATATTACCTCAATACCTTATACTTTTGAAGTGGGGGCATATAGGAGAATAAACAATTAGTTGACAGACATTGCACACATGGTCAGGTCTGGGGGACAATGTGGTATGGAGCAAGTTTTGTCATTAACTTGTGCTTGTTGAACAACAAAGCAAATAAGAAAGTAAGCATGTTGATGGAATGGTAGCTATACCATACCAAGTAAACAGCACTTTATCCCTGGAGGCACAGATTTATGTACGGTTCGATTTATCAGGGTGGATAGCACGGAAGTCTGCATTGCAGAGTCGCCATAGCCTGCATCATGTCCTGATGGCAACTTTTGGCCCATCAAAATTGTCATCTTGCCAAAGGTTTCTACATTAAAGCATTTTTTTGAGGATTTTGCAGTTATATTTGACGACTAATTGTCAGTTGTAGGTTAATGGAGTGCGAGTGCAAGTCAGTGTTACAAGATTTCACATGGGATGAGATGAAGCCATAGTTTGGACTGGTGGCTATGGACACAGGAGGGTTGATGGAGATGATGACATGAAATACCAGGTCAAATATTTACCGATAATGTCTTTAGCTAACTGTCAATGGAGTCTAGTTACAGGGCATGGGTGGTCTGCATACTCAAACACAGCCAGTCAATCACGATCAGAGACCACAGCAGCACAAAACACTGTGTCAATATTATGTTTGTCAACATGCTTTCCAGTGGCATTGCAAACACAGATGTCATGGATATGCAGACTATGTACATCGCCATTCAACTTGTCCTCCATTAGCATGCGATACACATGTAATACACTTGATTCCAAGGTCCACTAGAGGGTGCCTTGTTGCTAGTATGTGTGATGGGTACGATCTGGGTTTTGGCACATGCAGTGTATTGCAGGGTTGTGTGGGCCCACCAACTTCAAATAGAGTCTACTGAGACAAGTGTTCCCTGATCCCTGTAGAGACTGAGCACATAGTAACAGGTGGCATGTTAACTCTGACAGTGCCAATCATGTCTTAAGTCGATCCACTTAAGTCAGACTAGTCTGAATTATCATGAGGATCCCAGATTCGTATTCCTCACAAAAAGACCTTTCATTCAAGTACCAGTGTGTCTATAGTTTTAGAGGGAATACCCCAGGTCAACAGCTTTTTCTTGGTGCGCATTGCGCCAAGAAAAGCTGTTGACTGTCCAAAATTTGGCACTGAAAGGGTTAATACAGCCTAATAAAGCATTTGTTACTGGATAAGTGGTGCTTGAGACAACAGGAAGCATCAGTTGAATATCTTGTGAGTTGTACTGTGAATCCTGAGGTATTGAAGTCTGCTGGCTAGCAACATCTGTGATGCTATGCTATTTCTTTGTGTGTCCAAATTCAAGTTCTAGTTCTGGGCAAAGATCTTTTGGGTTTTGGTTATGAGCTAAGTCAGGATAATTGTTTATGTCCCAAATTCTTTTGGTCTCTTTCAGCATGATAACAACTGCAAAATAATCCATTCAATTTGGTAATTTTGCATAGCATTCAAGCTGCAATAGACTGACTGGACGGCTGGACCATGTGGCACAGCCAGTCCTGATCATCTTGATTATTTTGTTCATTCACAAAGCAAAATGGTTGCTAACTTAGGAGCACTAACATCAGTTCCATTTCATGAGGATGTCACTATTTTAAAGTTAAGTGTGTGTGTGTGTGTGTGTGTGTGTTTGGGGGGGGGGGGGGAACATGTCTGAAGATGGCCAGCCTTGGTCAATATATTGGGTCATGGGATACTTCATTTTAAGGTCCTGCAGCTTGAAAACAGGTCATAAATGGATAAATAGAATGTTACTTGTGCATACGATACAGCCAGGGATAAATTGCATTGTCTTGTGAGGAATAGTTGTAAAGCCCCAAATGTCACATGATTTTGCTTGCAAGAGTTTGTATCATGATCAATTTATTTGCACATGCATCTTGATGAACATCTGGTCAAACGGCCATGACATGTCTGGGGATTTTTTTTCCAATGCCATGTGCTTGGTACATGTAGTATTGAATCTTGGAATAGCCTATGCTAGTCAGTACATTATTGCTCAGATTGACATTTGTAGGTGATACATTTCTAACAAGCACTGTATTGCTCATATGCCCAACATGTACTGTTATTTATTTGTTATGTGGGGCACACTTAAAGTCCACTCAATCTCAATAATAACTTAATATTCATATCTGGCGTGGCATAGTAACCGGTACCATGTGGTCATAGAGGGCAGCACAGTGCAGCTGGGGGCAATGTACATAGAACTGCTCCGTGCTGTCTTGATTCGTTATTTGTGCTGAATATCAGTGTTGGTCAGCCTGTCTTGATGTCCAACAGGTGGCGCTACAGTTGTAAATAGCTTTAAATCTTTGTACATGTGAGGCTTTTTGGCAGATGTTCTGTAAATTACAGCCAAATGTTGAATGAATTAAATAGCGAAATAGATTTTAGCAGTTGACCACAATGTTTGAAGCTGTGTCTTCAAGTCTAGGTATGAAAAATTGCTGAAAGCATTTGATACAGGACCAACTCGACATGGTCCTGAAGATGACACTGGCATCTTTAGTGAGGAGATGCCCCCTCAGGGGGCTGTCTCAATATATGCTTGTGTTCTTCTGTACAAAGACTGAATTATGAATAAATGATTATGATATTAAGGTTTGAATTGTCTGCTTGTATTTTCATGTGACACAGAGGATACTTTGAAGTGTAATAAGTTTGTGAGCAGTAAAAGTATTCTGGAACTTGGGAATACGTGAAGTCAGTAGCACTTGAATGCTATGCATGTTTGCAGTGGCCAGCTGCTCTGGGATTATTGCACAAGAAAATTTTGGACCATCCTGCCCAAAGATGACAGACCCAAACCTCTACGGAGTTGACAGTTTGCTGCAAGTCGATTTGATTGCCAAATCTGGGGAATTAGTTGATAAAATTAGAACCCATAATGATGCCGAGAAAGGCTTAATTTAAGTGTGTGTGTCAACATACATTATTCTGTTTGTTTTTTTTTCCTAAAGTTCTTGATTATCTGTCTTGAATTCCGTTACAGAATATCAAAGTGTATAAATGGACAGTTCAAAACATTGGTCTCTTGTCATAGCGTGGACCTATGACAGGTCCATGGTCATAAGCGTCAAACTATACATTAGGGTATGCATAAAGAGGAGTAATTAGGAATAAAACTGATGCACACGAACACCTTGAAGAGCTGGAAGAAATCTTGCCAGCTCTAGAGTTGAAATTTATTCTCATTCTAATATATTTTACAGTAAAAAAATGCATACATCCATTCCTGTGGCAGACTTGTCAAGCTGAAAAAGAAAGCAACAGCAAATACAAGGCACACACATCTCTCCCTGCTTCCAGCTCAGCCGGCAGAGCTTATGCCATCGCATTCTGGCGTCCGTTCACAATTGATATTTTCAACTTCTCCAAAACTGTCAGCCAATTTACTTCAAACTTGGTGGCAATGAACCTTGGGTGAGTGTCAACCAAGTTTGTTCAAATGGTCATGCTCCAGTGATTTTTGATTTTTTTTTATGAAGTTTTTTGTTCTCTTTCTCTTCTTTTGTTTTTGTTTTTTGCAAATCTTGAAAAATCGAGACGAAAGTGCTCACCCTATTGCTTTGATATCACACAGGAACACTCCTGGGGACTCCTTGTTCTTTGTTCACTAGGTGGTGCTACAGTTTTTTGTCCATTTTTTTAATGATTTTTTTGTGTGTCTTCACTATTTTCAAATTCTTTAGAACCATCACTCAGATTAAGCTGAAATGTTGTGGATATGCTCCTTGGGAAAGGGTCAAACAAAGCTGTTCACCAGGTAGCACTGCTGGGGATTCCTGATTTTTAACAATTCTTTCAATTTGGTACTTGTCGGTGCATGCACCTTTTAGAGTGATTACTATGCATGCAAGTCAATGGGCATTCTAATGCTAATTCACATTTTTGACTTCTTTCATATCATTTGGAATAGTCGTGATGTTTAAAATTATGCAAATTAGGGGCAATGAAACTTGAAAAGCTATTGCAGATAGGAAAGAAAATCAGTGTGCATGTATAGGTTTGTAACACCTGCCAATATAATGGACAGGAACTGAAAGTTGTAGAATTTTAAATTATGCCAATTAGGGGCATTGAAAAAATTGAAAGATCAATATCTCCAAAACTATTACAGATAGAGATGCAATTCCAACTTTAATTTGTTACAGAGAGAGGTGTTATTTCAACCTTAATTTTAGGGTTTGTGACAGCCGTATCCAAAGAACCATGAACTACAGTTGTAGAATTTTGATTTATGCAAATTAGGTAAATATGCAAAATCATGAATAGCTTGAAAAATTATATATAGAGGTGTCATTCCAACTTCAATTTGTAGGTTTGTGACATAGCCCCATTCAATAAACCATAATTGTAATTTATGCAAATCAGGTGAATACACAAAATTTAAATCTTGAATAACTTCAAAACTATTATAGATCGAGGTGCTATTCCAACTTCAATTTGTAGGTTTGTGACATAATCGCATCCAATGAACCTTGAACCAAAGTTGTATGCTTTTAAATTATGCAAATTAGGCAAATACACAAAATTGAGATCTTGAATAGCTTCAAAACTATTATAGACACTGGTGTCATTCAAACTTCAGTTATAAGTTTGTGACATTGCCATTGTTCAACACAATCTAAATTTGGTCTATTAGTCTAATTTGCATAAATTAAAATGCTACAACTTTGGTCCTTGGTGCATTGGATATGCCCAAGTGTAGCATTTCAAATTGTTCTCATTTTGAAGGCATCCAGACAATTCTGCTGTGACGCAAATCTTCTTTTCTAGTTGTGTCAACTGCCGACAGCTTCATTGCAGAAGTGACACGTGGCTCGCTTGAATCTGTGCGTTAATAGATTTCACAAGCGATGCCTTTTTAGTCCCCCGCCCACTTGGTGGGGGACTATAGGTTTGCACCTCGTCCGTCCGTCTGTCCTTCTGTCCTTCCGTCCGTCCGTCCTTCTGTCCGTCCGTCCGAAGCTTCTCCGGGCCATATTTCCAACACCATAACACCCACAGCTACCAAATTTAATGTGTTCGTACTTCCTAGGATAGAGGTGTATGGTGTGCCAAAAGTAGGTCACTAGGTCAAATATCTGGGTCACAGAATACATATGTATGAAAAATCTTGTCCGGGCCATAACTTTTTTGTCCTTTTACTTAGAGTCATGAAATGTTACACAAATGTGAAGCTTAGTCTAAGAAAGTGTCATAAAGCAAAACTAGGTCACTAGGTCAAATATTTGGGTCACCGATCGATATGTAAATATAAAGAAACAAATTTTGTCCG
>OZ026614.1:64630966-64664966 GCA_964020975.1 Hermodice carunculata | reverse complement strand
AAGGGAAAAAATTGTCATGTTCAATTTGTGACCAGCCACTCAGCCTGTCAAAATTTAATAATGCTGAACAGCAGGAAGACTGCACAGTTCTTTGATGTAAAAATTACATTCAAGGTAGCGTTTGGAATTTAGTTTTTTAAAAGACTAATAAGATGTACATTTATGAACACATTCACGGGCGGGGCGGCTGAAAAAAACCCCGGTAATTCTGCACGTCGCCCGCCAAGTTATTGACTTTTGTGTTGCGCTTTTCTCCTTTCATTTTGCCGTCAGGTAGACTTGCATGAGTAATCCACCAGGTCTGATTTGATTTTACTGGGCAGAACAAACATACTTGTAAGGTAAATCCACTGACAACCACATAAAATATTGTATCCTCCCGCGGCCAGGTTTTGTGGTACTGAGCACCTACCTGCCCCGTATCAGAACATAAAATAAAAAGAAGTACTTTTCCTGTTCCATCGAAAGGTAAATTATATCAGCTTCACCGACATAAAGCTATATTCAGAAAGGAAGCCTAATTGATAATGTGCTTAGGCTCCGAAGGCAAGCAGCTTCCTTCTTGGCACGCGTTGGAGCTTTCGCAGTGTGTACTCCTTGGCCCAAAATGCAGTATGCGGCCTATGGGTGGCGTGCAAAACTGTACCGTGAGCAAGTTTTCTAGCAAATAACAAGTTGCATTTAAAAAGAAAATCTGTTTCCTGGATACCTCATGCAAGTTCAAGGTTATTAAAACAAAGATTTTTCAAAATAAACACATATTCTTGCGGATTACAGTAAATCTCTTATCACAATAATGACCCAGCACTGCGGAGGCCTACCACACTTATGTCTTATAGAGAAACAATTCATTAGAGATAAAACAAAAAGCCATTAACCTTTATTAACAGAATGCGATATATATATATATATATATATATATATATATATATATATATATATATATATATATATATACACTATGTATGTACTTTTTATAGAGCCTTCATAATTTTGTAAAATTAAATTACTATGATGTGCTGTTATCCCCACTATCTTTGATACCATAAAAATATGACATGTAAAGCAACAACCCACCCTTTTGGCAAATGACCAATATTCAGCTGAAAGTTCAAGCACCAAAGCATTAAATTTGTCAATTTTGTGGAAGGAGTGTTCGACTCATTTCAATTTTTGTGTTCTTTCCTTCATGGTGATACGACTTTTACTGCTTATGCTCACAGTGTAGGCACAAATACTTAGTGTGAATCCTAACGGCTGTCAATATACAACAATGTTTCACATGAACCCAGTTCTACACGTCGGATTCTGACACTTGACCCACTTTAAAATGTCCAATTGAACCAAGAGCACTTTATTCAGTTCTGGTGGTAAAAATTTGCCGCAAACACAACAGACTTCAACTCTTTTAACAGCTTCTACATCTCCAACATTAGCATCTGATGTATAATCTGATTCATCGCAAACAGGCAGAGTAATAGCTTTACTAGGTGATTTCTTTGACTTCCTTGATTTCTCAATTGATATTGTGTTAGATGAAGATGTTGATGGAATGACGTCAACAGCTGGATGATGAGCAACTTGCTTAGGTGGCATGGCCATTGGGACAGCTGTTGAAGCGATCCCATCAATATTTGCATGGTCATCAGATTGACTTGGCTTAATAGGGCATAGAATTATGTTTTTGTGAGGAGGAACAAACGTTTTCTTTTTACTTTGGGCCACAGATGTACCACTGGCATCTTTTGCCAAAATGTTGCCAAAGATATTTCTTCGTGGCTTCTTTGCATAATTGTCAGAAGCATTATTCTCTGGGCTCTTGTGCGGCATTCTTGCCTTCAAAAATTGCTCAACAGAGATCTTAGTAGAATCTTCAATGGAAGGGACTGTTATTGCATGTGAACCAGTTACTGCTACAGGTGCTACAGGGGAAAGCATGCTACTTGGTGCTGATTTCTCAAGTGGAACAACACCTTTCTTAAAGGGTAAAATTGCGGCCTTCCTGAAAGATGACACTAGGTTTTCTGGTGAAAGAGCTCTGGTGTAGCCTTTATAGGAGATTCCTGCAAAATCATACCGGAATATGGTTCTTCCAGGATTATTCCTAATGAAACGCTGGCCGTCTTGGTGGTAAGATATTTTAAATGATCAGAAACAACCTACATCAAGTGGCTGTAGGATATTGCTTGCGCAGGGAGGCACGACAAATGGAACTTTATTGTTCCCTGTACACCACTGTTTTGCAGGTTCTGTCATGCGAGATCTGTGGCTGTCATAGACGGGGAGAATGGATCCTTCATTACGTCCTTGTATATATCAAAGAAAATGTGACTGTAGGTACATCAACAGGATTTCAGAGTTGGATCAACCAGTTTTTGATACAGTGTCTTCAGCAACTGGCGGGCTACCATTCATGAACTGTAGGTTCATGCATGCATCTGGGAATATAAAGAAAGGTGGAACAGCATTACCAGCACTTATTATGGTAGTTGTAGAAGACCTGTTGCTGGTAATGTCTGGCACATTTTGTCCACGGCCAGCAACATTTTGTGGTTGATGCTCTGCGTTGGGGCGTGTCTCGTCCATGTTATATATGGCCTCAGGTCTGTCTTGCAACTTGTTTTCTTTCATAAGTTTTTTGCAGTTCCTTGTGTTTTCTGCAATTGCAGCATGGTTTGCTGCCTTGCTCTGGCCATTGATGAAGAACGAGGAGTTGTGAAATGTAGTTCCGGCCATCTTATGAAACAGTAGAGCCAGCCTTCACGCAACAGCTTTCCATCATCAGAACATCTATTGTAGAAGTTGGTCAAGTCTGTTGTCACATTCAACAACTGTAACCTAGTGTAGGCATACCTGACCTCAGCACATTCTTTTATATTGTTGACCAGATGCATTTACTGTTCACTTGTGTGTATTGGTAACGGCCAGATGTTGTCCTTGATGGCTCAATTTTTGACACAATTCTGTCTCGTAATTTTTGTTCGGGAACTCCAAACAGTTTCGTAGCTGTGTAGACAGATACTTCATCCTTTTTCACTAATTCCACTGCCTTCAGCATAGATTCAGTGGAATATCTTCTGTAACCAAGTTGTTAGGGTTGTTCTGAAAAGAAGCATAAACCACAACTTAATTCATACTGTTTTAGAAGTGTAGTTTTTTTTATCTAATAATTTATATCTTTTGAAAATTTATATGTCTGGTATGGGCCACCATACCTAAAAATGTGAAATGGGGGCACAGAGATAATATTTCAGCGTACTTCCGGTTTAGCAGACGATAAAAGCTACTCGACACGAGTGACAGCGAAGATGTTGTTGCATGTTACTTATTCATCATTCAGCTTTTCTTTTGATATTTCTATATTTCTCTGCTCTACATAATTATATTTATACGTCAAGACACATCACACATACGTACGTGTTTTTGTCGCACATTTGTTGAATCAGCATAGGTCCGTAAATAGCACGTGCAGATATTTAAATTCCGGGTCAAGCTGCGATAAAAACGCGAAAAACACGAAATAACACAAAAACTCCAATGCCACAAACACTGGCGGTACGACGGTATCATAAATATCGTATCTATATTAAAAACCTGAACTATCTAGTAGCTCAGCAGTAGCTAAACGAGAGGGGCTCTCCCGAACATACAAATGCACATATTCTATGTACAAGACACAGCGGACAATACAAAGTCTATAAGTAGGCGTGAACACATGGATATACTGCTAATCAAATAAAGTGTCTATAAATAATTTCCTTTATGAACAACTGAACAGCATCAAATATGTCTCTGTTGGCCTCACGTGAGAGATCGCAACTACCAGCTAGCATTGTTTCTAATGGCCTGTTTCTATCAAGGTTAAGCAATAATTTGGATGTACACCTGGGATGAGCACGTTAGTAATAAATCTGAGAAGCTTTCTTCTTTGAATTCATAGGCGGGGCAGCACAAAATGTGATGACTAGTATCTTCGACGCCCAAACTGAATTGCACGAGCAATCTGGAGAAGGAATAAGATTGATTTCAAATAAATGATAGTTAAGCTTGGCTTGCTCCAGGCGTAGCTGGGTGTGATCGATGCTGAAAAAGCGGTCGCTAGAGGCAAAATATTTAGGGATATCATGACAGAAAAAGAGCAATTTGGTTACTTTAGTTTTGAAAGATGGTAGTGTATGAAATGCTTTAACAAATATTAACTTATTTAACCCTTTTAGTGCCAAATTTTGGACTGAGCGAACAGCGCAATGCACTCAATGCGCGCCAAGAAAAGCTGTTGATCTGGGATATTCTCTCTGGAACTATAGCCATACTGGTACTTGATTGAGAGGTCTTTTTATGAAGAATAAAAATGTGGGATCCTCATGATAATTCAGACTAGTTTGACTTAAGTAGATCGACTTAAGACGTGATTGACATTTGGCACTACAAGAGTTAACTTGAGAAACATGTTCTCAGGGATGAAGTGAGGACAGGGTGCATGAAGTAAATTTACCCAAACGCAGTGGGGCAACCCCATTCACCCCAACCACGAGCCGATTACGTGAAGGAAGCTAATTATGTATCATGTAAATGCATTGATTTCTCCTGTCTCAAACACGTGGGAAAAAGACAGTTCATAGCTATGCTTTAAACCTTGTTTTGTTTGTCATGAATAAATATCTTGGAGTAAGTATGCTCCAGAAACTGATTGAAGTCTAACAGAAAGTTGTCTGCGGCGTTATGTTGTCATATGGGACTGTGCGGCTAAAAAAAGAGTCTGTAACTGTGACTGTTTTGAGATCTTTTATAGTTTTCGTGTGGGCATAAAGGCCAAATGTCGAATAAAGTGGATAAGTCACTGTTGCTTTAAAAGCCCTCAGCTGAAAACTTAGTGGAGAACAAAATCTTTTAAGCTCTTCTGAGGCTACATGTGCTCTGGACTACCTGTAGCTTGTGCTTCAGGTTCAAGATAAAAAATGTAGCACCGGAAAACTGCTGAGTTGAAATATGGCTGCACAAGTGCAAGACGAAGCAAAGGTTCATAAGTTGAGAAAATTCTCGTAACCAACAGCATGGACACTCTGGACGCTGAGGGTGCACAGCACACAATTGAGAGACTTCATTTTTATTTTCTCATAATTTCAAATCAATTTAATGATAAGATTTGCCACACGACCATTTACCTACATATGCCACCGGTACGTAATTTTGTGAAAAGACTTTAGCTTGAACTTAGAACTCAGACCTCACAAATGTTTATTGAACATATTGTGCAGCGCATACTCCAGCAATTGATATGCTAGATTTCTGGCAATTGCGTCCAAACCATACAATCACAAACTATAAGGTAGAGATGACAGCAAGTAAGGACATATCCGATGCTACGGGGACCACCTATGGTTTGATATTAATATAGAATGACACAAGGCAAGGCGGAAAAAATGCAATGGGGTATAGTGGCTGGGGGAACAAATAGGTTGTAGCTACAACAGTTCCCCACAATTCTAACATCTATATGTTTGTTTGTTTTTGGTGAAAGCATTGGGTGGTTACATGAAAATCATAATCGAAGATGCAGAAGCTTATTTCATCCATACCATACGAACAGATTTCTAACAGATTCCGTGCAAACTACGCTATTAATTCTTGCAGTGCTAATACGGTGAACGGTTTGCTCATTTCATTCTCCCGAATCCATATAGTACGAATAAGGCACCTTTCATTCACATACCAGTACGACAGTAGTTTTAGAGTAGGTAAGAATGGTTCAGATCACCTGTTCGCGTTAAGCGCTCCAGGCAAAGCTGTTTTTGTGACAAATCGCCTGTTCCCGTAAAGCGCTCCAGGCAAAGCTGTTTTTTGTGTACTATAATTACGCCAATACTGTTAGATTACTCCCTCACGTACGTTCACGGTTTGCAACAGAGAACATCATTTGTGTACCTACGCCCTAAATTAACAGAAACTGTATGACTCGTTTTCTGGACATCTATCCTCACACCCTAGAATGCATGCGTATATGAAAAACTATATCCTTAAAAAAATCCATGATTTCATATCCACTTTCGTAAGGGATGGTTCATCATCAATTTTGAATTGGTACTTAGGATGCTAAATTTCATGAGCCCCCTCCCTCCCCAAATTTAGTTCTTAAATGATGATCTTCCAAGAAATAATACCAAAATACCACAAAATTTACAAATGACCATAATTTTCCAATATCTGTAGAAGTGTACAGGTCCAATTAACCCCCTCCCTCTGCGTACTGAAAGTACTAATTCAAAAATGATTAACCATCCCTAAGTACATTCATTTTCTGCAACCCACGCTCTTAAATACTTTACTGCTGATTGAAGCTCAACAAATATATAAAAATTAAAAAAAATAGAGACACTACGAATCCTACCATTAAATAGATCCATGCTCTGGGCATCAGGTCCCCAAACACCTCTGTATTCTTACATGTAAATCCGTATGACACAAGCCTTTGGTTGATCTATTTTACTCACAGCGGTATTCCTGGCAACTTTGTCCTAGGGGTCCAGAAACAATACAGTGTTTAATTGTTAAGGAGAAATACAGTGACGGAATGTAAACTTACATGACCTTTTGGACATAAAATTGCCATTAGCTGCCATAAATCCCCCAAATGTGTTTTAAATTAAATGTCTTCATTTTACCTGACCAAGAGAATGAAACACTTCGGTTTGAAATCGTAAAAATGTGTATCAAGCGTAGTTATTCGACCTCTTATTCCAGAAATACAATGGTCAACTATGCATTTGGAAAATTGTCTGTGGAACAAGTTGAAGTCAACTCTATAACCACCGGTACTATTCACCGATCAGAAAATGGGAAATGAAGAATTTTCGTAACAGGAGGTCTCATCAACCGTTCGATTGGATTTAGTTTAGGGGTGTACTGTGATCTATTATTTATTTTATGGTTCCATGTATTTTGTTGATCGCACAGCAATTCAACTTTTGGACCAACTGCCTGAAGCACCAAGGAAATAACGCCAGTTTCTCCCTGCTACGTACCCTGTCAAATGAGGAAACACACACAATTTTACCCAATGTAAACCCTGTAAAGGGAAAGGGTTTCTCTTCGATACGCTGCCATTCAGCGAAGGCTAAACCCAATGCATTTTGCTACTGAATATATAACTGCATTCATTTATTTTCATTCACATTTTTCTATACCTCGGCAAAAACAACATACGTGTAAAGAACGGTTTATCTAATGTGCGTGCACAAGAAAACGACAACCCATGCCCCCTTTCTAGAAATTAGCGTGCAATGGCAAGTGTCTAGTCTATGTTTCCTTATTAGTAATTAACACTTTCCCGCCCAAAACGCCTACATCGACTGCTTTAATGCTTTTTTTTGGGTTCAACTTTTATATGAATAAAATGCACTTTTGTTGATTATTACATAATCTTTATTCGTCAAAAAGTACTATGGGTATATATAAGAAAAAAACAAATCTTTGTTGAAGCTAGGGATTAAGCTTCCATGGACTCATCATGGTTAATAACATTTATGTAGACGCTGAAATGATATATCATTTCTTACAGTTTTGAAGATACCAAAGATTTGTAATATGAAAATTCCCCCGGATTACATTAATTTAATAAGATGTGACTTTTGTTTAACACTCAACGAACGCTCAATGGTAAGGAACATATGCGAAAAAGGTCCAAACAGTATGGCTACATATATTACTATGCCAAACTTGGTGTTTCTGTGAATCGCCGTGTCCAAAAAAAGAATAAAATAAGGAGAAACAATGGTCAGGAGTGGTTTCCTTTGCAAGGCTGAAGAAGGAATCACGACGGGGGACGCAGAGTGATTTGCTCATCAGACTTCCTTAAGAAACCACGAACGAACATGGTTTCTCCATTTTAAACCATGCTTCCTTTATTAAGCAATTTTTGAAATCAAGTCGTCAATTTCACTTCAAAAATCATACAAGTCAGTTCGAATTATTATTTACACCCAGCGCCGGATATGGTGCCACCTGTGTGCACGACTAGCTACAGAAAATGGCTCAAAATAGGCGATACGCAGTGAGCCTCGGTGGTATAGTGGAGATTATTGCAAAATTTCAAAGTCCAGGACCAGAAGTAGTGCCCAGACAAAAGAAAGTAGCCGTGGTTTATCATAAAAAAGTGAAGAAAAAACCACTGGTGAAAATAATGGTAAAGAACATAGGCGGTTTAAATTAGTGTAAAAAGACATGATTTGTGTTGACATAGAGATAAAATTATATACTGAGGACAACCGAGCAAGGAACTGAACATGGGTCTCCTCCTGACCTTCAGTTCAATCCTGCCACACACAGGAAGCAATTTCTACCTTGACTCCGGTATCATATTATGATTTTTCCTCAAAACACATAATATTTTCTCCAAAATACTATGAATTTGAAATTTAAAAATGTGTGGAGAAAGAATGACTATCTGCTCATTCTTAATTTGTCACAATCAGACCAGGCTGTGTTACCGTGCAATCTGTTTAGACTTCTCAATGCCGTCAATACGAGAATCGTCTCACCTGACATAGCCGTACTACCGAGCGGCATTCTACAACCACGCAGCTATGTCAGAAATAATCGTAAGACACATTTTAAGGGTTCAACTTAAATAAAAACCACAAAAACATGTAATTGTCCAAATACTCAGATAATATAACAAGCTCTTACCAACAAACAGAAAAAACAAACAAACAGACCCCCCCCAAAAAAAAATCCACGAAAAGAGCAAAACATACAAAGAAAGATGAAGTGAATTAAATTGAATAAATAAATAACTAAATATAAGTAGATAATTATAACATTTCGCATGCCATCTGCAGGAGTGTACTTCATCATTAGTAACATGATTGTACGGGGAACGGACTACAGCAGGCATAAGTGTGAGCTAGATGCGTGATTCAACCGCCCTACACGAGCATTTCTCGTGATCATGAAGGATGCTTCCACACGCGATTCGCGTATCGCTAATACAGTCTCCATAATTTCAGTATTCTTTCTGTTCGGGCCCTGGTGTGCAAAGCAGCGGACGATCACGTTTGGTGAATCATCACAGATAGCCTTACGATCTATAAAGAATAAATTTGGCTGCCTTTAAAAAAGCAACCAATATCAACGTGAACAGATGTAGTTTTCAAATATATGGGCTTCGACAGAAACAATAATCTCAAGCTCCAGCCACACTCTTGCTTTAAATAATTGTTCTCAATGGACATTGCAGAATGTTCGTTCCGTTTACTGAAATCAGTCGATAGCAGGTAACAGCCAAGTTTGCGTTTTACTAAATCAGGTCCATAGGAAATTCATCACCTTCCACCACAATTGATTTTACAAGTTATTACATAGGGCGGAAGGTAGGAAAAAAACCCGACCAGGATGAAACCTGAAACTATATTCTGTGTTGTTTAATGCCTGCACTGCCGAGTCCTTGTGCCCTGATTAAATATCAGAAAATGGAACTTTTTAGTCAGACTGAAAACTTTTAAAAAATATTGAGTGCTTGAAATAAAAATTGTTACGTTCGAAATGTCATCGTGGGGGGGGGGGGGGCGACAGTATAAGACCTTGTAAAGAGTAGAATGGCCTGGAATTGAACTTGTCGATGTGAATGCCCCCTTTGTTTTGTTTTCGTTTTTTCATTATACCATTGGGCTATTTTCAGGCACCTGATATTGGTCATTGCTCAGTTACACCATCGTTATTTCTTTGGTTTAAACGTATTTTATTTCAAAGAAATCAGGATGGGGAAATAAGCAATCCTGCTTTCCGGAATCCCTCTCTTCTGTACACATAGTACAGGTTATTAAATTGTTTGTTTCTCATGTCCTGACATAAAAAAGAGTTAGTGAGTAAAAAACAGAAAATAAAAGTCCGGAAAATTACTTCTAAAATATCAGGTAAAATAAAGGACAACAAACATTGAAATGTTGGTAGTATATGTAAACATATCCAGCTGTCACAAAGTGTGTGGAATCTGGGTGTTAAAATGCTGATAAGATTTCAGGATCTCACTGTGATAAATTCCTTTTAATTTCATCGTTAATGTATCATCACTTGTGTGATCTAAATTTCAAGTTAGTGGTGCAGAAAGACAAGTGCCTGCCATAAAGTTGACATTGTGCGCCATACATGTAATTATCATGCATATATAATTATTTTTTTGAGAGATTTAGACCGATATTAAGAAAATACTCACGGTTCGATGAAAAGGGACCCGAGCATGCACCAGTGTCCTTTTATCATACGGTGATAAACAACAGTCAAAAAGTGTGTTGCCAAGAAATAAAGAGCCTTGTATCGGAAGCACAATATATGGCCAAAAACGAAAAAGAGGAAGACTTTCCAATAGTAGCACATCAAATGTACTCTACGTAGAACCTTAGAAATATTTTTTACTTCCTTTTATTTGAAACATGATACGATACTAGCTCTCCTACTTTGATTCAAGTGGGTTCTTCACTTGGGATATTTATATTATGGACAGTGATACCCCCCGTCTGTACTTTTATATTTAGAGGTATTGCTACCCTTTCTCAAAAGTACAAAAGATTCAATCATTTTCTAGTTATACCTTTTTTTCTTTTTATTCTATGATATCGTGCTCATTTTAATTTTCGGCTTACCACTAGGCTTAACACGCACATGGTATACCAGAATTTTACATCCCAATATATGCACAGCACACGTGAAGCAAATGGTTCGGACTTCCAAATTGGAAAAAGAGTGCAAACAGTTATTCTCCTGTGCTTTAAGCGGGAGTACACAATCTGCTCATATATAACGGTAAATGGTACAATTTATTTTTTTTGTCCACTTTCCACCTTCTTCCAGGTTTTGTTCACAGCAGAAGTGTAAGCTTGTGAAGATGAAGTCTGAGAGCCTGTTTGGCTCTGTGGCCTATCTTCTTGTCAAAATAACGCAAACGGGTTCAGCACCTGCATTTTACCGGGTGTGACATACTATGGTCGAGTCATGATTCGACTCCAAAAAATAAAAATCATTGGATAACCCAAACTCTTCTAACTGATTTTAACAAAACTGCGATCTTTGAACATCTTGGATATATATATATATATATTGTACTATCCTTTACCATTGAATGTCAATGCATGATAGTGTTTTTGGATGAAACATTTTTATTGCATATATTTAGTTGCACCTGTCCCTAAAATGTCATTCTAGTCAAATTCTGCACACGACACGTGTGTTCAATCACCTAATGTGCATTATTGCACTTTACTAAATCTGTACCTTAATACATTTGTGTAGGTTTAGTTCAATAGAAAATTGACATGACTGTGTTACTGCAGTGAACTCTGATATCATGAATGCTTGCACAAATAAGTATGGATTATGTTTTCATATAGCTATTTTGTATCATATTCAAACTACAAATATAAGTGTAGATCTCATTGTAAATTCTGTTCGTTTGTCGATGCCATCCACCCATGCGTTATAATTCTGGTTTCACAACATTTCTTTCAGGCGATGATAATCTGTAGCTGTCAATGTATGGAAAGAAAACGAGGGTAAAACAGATTCAATACTGCAACATACAAATCCTACCTGCTTTTCAAACTGATTTGGTACTTTGACCATCTCTGGCGAGTAACATTCAATAGAAGTTTTTGCCAAATGGAGCTTAGAGTTTTGACAGCCTTTATATTTAAGTGGGGAAAGTGGAACCAAGCTACTTTTGCAATTGTTTGTTAACTTGAACACTTCCTTCATGGTTTTCAGTTTAGATCAAAGAGGCATAAAGGGCAAAGTTCGAAGGTGCAAATAAATGTCATGTGCGTCTAAGCCATTTTGTTGAAAGTTGAGAGCGGAACTAATCTTGTAGACAGAAAGAAGAGCCTTGCTCCTCTTCTCTTGAGACCTTCGAGCTCCATTATGGTCAGGCTTAGATGGACCATTTCTTCACATTTCTCTGTAGTATGGCCCTTGATGGTGTAACTGCCTTTCTAGGAGTGCTATGTTTAATCCCAAACATGGTTGAAATGGAAACGCTTTACATTTTATAGCCACAACTTGACACGTGAACTTGTAAATTACACGTTGTCTATTTCTAAATTACAGGCCTCAACATACAACTTAATTGAAATATCCAATCAAATGTATTTTAAAAGGTTTTAAGGAGATATGTGGTCGTTTCACAAAGTCGATCCTTGAAGCACTTACCACTGTCATACGTGTGTAACATCTGCTACATTCCGAACTAAAGTAAATTTCATGTCTTCGCCCCGAGCAATCAAATATATACAACCCATTATTTTTTTAATATTGTACACATATAAATGTGTGTAGGACATTTCAGTGTTTTTGGAGGCACATATAACAACATACCATAGAACGATGACCACCATTCCAAGGCATCGAACTGTGTTTTACACGACAATATGAGCACACCCAGCACACTGATTTCTAAACAAGCCGTATCAATTGAGTGCGTGCTTATGAGGTGTGATACACATTAAAGGTAACATGGCATATAGAAACCAATGTGGCTGTCAAAAGTACTCAATATTAGAACGTGTCTGTCGGCTTTTTCCAATGTGTACAGCACATATACATAAATTGACTGTAAAAACTGCTTCGAATTGAAGGGATTATGCCAAAAAGGTTATGAACGTGTACATGATTCTTCAAAAGGATTAAATGCGAAAAACTACAGTGATTTGATTGCTGAATACATTAACTCTACGCTTTCAAATGCAACGTAAGTCGAACAACCTAAAACTAATTTCCCTGAATTATATTGCGGGTACTAGATTCATGTCCCTTGTAAACAAACTTTAAGTACCAACATGCCTGTAGTTATATAAAATATAAACGTCCAGGTAAACAGCTTAGTGTGCAAAAAGGTAAGGTGTTCATGTGGCACATTTTAATTCCAAAACCCATCTTAGTAGAATTGTACTTTGCTACCCTCGTCGATTACAGGTTACTTTAAGATGGGAATCGGGTTGCGGGTCTTACGAAGGAAATACGTGAACAAAACATGTGTCCTTTTGGAAAAGGCAAAACTCGAAGTTAACTGAGTAGACCCAGGTCGTGCACAATGCACAGGCTTTGTCAAATGGGCAGTATGGAGAAATCCGTTGCAATGGGTGCTGAAAAATACCGTCCCTCTCTTAATAAGTGTCCAACACCTGAGTTGCCCACACAATATTAAATATATATTTCATTGACTATGGACTTTCTTTAAATGCCTCCTATGTTGTCTTATGAGTCACATTTGACATAAGTTACATCTGCCGGGCATATTTTTGGCAATTCGAAACCAATGTAAATTTTCTCTATGAACATAGAGATATTTCATAACTAAAGTCAAAATCTATTCTTTTGAATTTTTTCTATTTGTCGGGAAATGGGAAATCAAAGTGATTCCGAAAATGCATTACTCTCTTTCTATTGAAAAAACAAACAAAGCATAACTGAACTACAGGTCCAATACAAGTTAAACCCATGTAGCCACTGGACGTATCGCACTTCAAAAT
This sequence comes from Hermodice carunculata, assembly GCA_964020975.1. Taxonomy (NCBI): domain Eukaryota; kingdom Metazoa; phylum Annelida; class Polychaeta; order Eunicida; family Amphinomidae; genus Hermodice; species Hermodice carunculata. Next base: position 64,651,452 of record OZ026614.1, on the reverse strand, counting down.
GTTGCCTCAGTCTAGATTTGACAAATCTGAACATATGAATTAACATTTTACTGGGACACCAAGTGCTTATATCTACCATCTCCTAAGATTTGGAATATGTAATTCCCGAAGCGGCCACTAGGGGACAGTCCCTAATGATACCCAGTTGTGCATGATGGCCTCACAACGCTAGCGGTAAGAAAATCTCAAAATCTGAAAGGTACTGAAGTTGGAGATACAGCAGTTTAAATGACCCCATTTGCAGACAACACAACATTCTTTGTACCATAATGTAAAGTTGGCATACGATTTACTTAAGCTCTTACAAGAATTTTTGTTTTATAGGTGAGTTTAGACTAAACAAAACAAGATTGTACGATCCAAGAATATCTGTATGGTAAATTACGAGTAAAATGGGCACACGGGCCCTTTTCACCTTTAGATATATAGTTTGATGAAGATGCAAAGTCAAAGTGTGTGCAACAACTGAACAGAGAAAATAAAATGGGCGCAATTGGCAAACTACAAAATATATGGTCCTGGAGAGATATATCACTATTTAGTAAAATTATGGTCCTTACATATCTGGCTATATCCAAAATACCGTACCACTTTTTTTCCTTTATTCCAGTTCCATAGGATTAAAAATAAAGACATAGTACATGCGTTTGTCTGAAGGCAAAGGACATTCCAGGTAAAAAATGAGCGATGCAAACTTTCAAAACGGGGCATAGAAGATTCAAAACTTTAAACTACAAATAAGTGTTTTGATAGTGGTATGAATTTGTGTAGTGGTATGCACTCAAAATATGTCTGAGTGAAAACCATTAGAAGAAACTTTTTTCTTTCTTCAAAAATTAAACTTGAAGACTCATTATGGACAAGAACAAAAGGGTATGAACATGTGAATGCACCAAAGGTCTGGTTTGGAGCACAAGGTGAATGGGTTGAATTCGACACGCTATCATCACCTGACGTGTGGAAAGATGTATTGGGAGAGAGTCTTTGGCATGATACATTTGTTGTTTGGCAAAATAACTGCAGTGTTATGGTTTCCTGGTTGTATTGCAACATACATAGAAGCAGGGGACAAATAGAATTTCATCTTTGTAGTGGCAGCAACTCGATAAAAGACTATTAAAGGGAACCGATACCAGATATATTTGGCAAGAAACAAAGACTGTTATCGGGAGCTTCAAAACGAGCAAAGCAGTCGCAACTGACATGCAGAAATGGAGCAATATAAAAAGTGAACGGGAAAAAGTACTTAAACTCCTGTTTCAGTGCTGTATGGAAGCAAAATTTCAAACCTTTTAATTTGTGTACAGAGAATATTGATACAATTATTAAGATATTACAAAGAACAATACAAGTTCTGAAAGCAAATATGTCACAAAATGACAAAACGCATGTATACGACAGAAACTGGTTTATACTTTGTGCATTGGGATCTATGAACAAAACGGATTAACAAATACTCTAAAATTGATGAATAAAGACCTTTTAAAAAGATTCCGGTAGAGTGTCATCCTATGACATATGCTGAGACATTTTGTCAGATTCAGTGTTCATTGGACATATTTCACGTCTTTTGGGAACAAATCCATGTGCAAACAGTAGGGATAATCATTTCGGACATGTGCAGTTAGTGAGATAATAAGTGCAGTGCAGTTTAGAGAGTTTTGGTCCTTTCTGCTGACAAAGAATTTCGGCGTACCCCCAAAAAACTTGGATGATTCAAATCTTGTGACGTCAGTCAAGATTGCCACTTTTTAAACATGTGGGTAGGGGCATACATATAGTTTCATTAGTCTGATCATGGAAAGGGATGTGCTGGTGAGACCAACAGATGTAACTGATGGGGCCTTTTACAGGGTATCAGGGTTTTTACTGCGAAAATAGTACAAACGCTGGGTAAATAATCCATATATATATATATATATATATATATATATATATATATATATATATATATATATATATATATATATATATATATATATATATATATATATATATATATATATATGAAACATTTGCCCTTCTTGTAGTAATACGAGACAACATATTTCCTTGGGCAGGCCTTACTGATTGCAAATTATGAAAATCCACCAAGTAAATAAGAACGCTGAGTCTAACTTAGTTCACAGTAAGATAATGTTGTGACCCACGAGAAAAGAATATTCACATGGCTATATGTAGAATGATATTGACTATAAGTATACTAACAATCACTGACCAGTTTATTAAATTTACAAACTCATGCTGAGTTCAAACCTGGTTTATTTAGTACCTCCAAAATTTTCATGTATCACGTGACTCAGGGATGATGTCTTTTCCTCAATGTAATGAAAGTCAAAACAGACAGTTTTTCAGCTGGGGCATTCACATTGAGAGAGATGTGACCCGACAGTATGCCGTAAAATGGCATACAACATTCAGTTACGCTGGACCAGCGGATATGTGGTGGAATAATGTACCCTACAAAGGGGAAATTCAGGACAAAAAACCACTAAGCAACCGAATGGCTAACCGGCAGTCCGTTAAGGACCACAATATATGTCAACCAGGACATGCTCATTAAACATGTTCAGAGACTGACAGTAAATGTGTGCCTTGTGGTCACCAAATTATTTATCAAGGCAAACCAGGCAACTAAAAGGGTGGTCTGGACTTTAAAAGTTTAGGAACCATTTGCAATGGATTTTAACTCTGCAACCCTGGCTGGTTATTAGACTACTGCGTTACTTGCTTATCGTTCTGACCCTGAAGGCATTAGGAACTGAGTCTTAATTGCCTACCGCATGACCACCTGGTAATTGGGTGGTCAGCAGGTTCCGATTGGAGACACGCTATCACCGTGTACCTTAGACAGCTTTTTTTGCCTATGGTAAATACCCTGGCTTCTGTATACATGGCAGCGCTTGGATAGCTGTTTTTTGAGGCATGTAGTACAAAAATGGTATGCATCATGGTACAAGGATATAAATTATATGTCCATATTTAATACTGTTTACCCTGTGTAAAAACATTTATTGGGTAACTTTTGAGTTATGTTACACAAAGATAACATACATTACATTCCGGCATCTGTAAGTATACACCCATATATAGTACAGAAAGTCTGTGTAACAAATTGATACAGAACCTATTATGAAGTATGTTACACAAACAAAACGCACCTGCAGGTCTAAATTCATTTATCACATGTATTAATTATATGCGCCGTTTTAATACAATGGCGTGTCTAAATACAGCCATTTATAGAGTACCTACCGATGACGTATGGTGAATAACGATACTACACCTGATAGTCAGCATCTAATAATTATATGTCCGTATTGAATTAACTGACCACTGTACACAAGCAGACCTTTTACAGGAGCAGCTGTCACGTGCCTCAGGGACCAGTGAATTTATGTCCATATTGAATGAGCTGACCACCTTAAAGAAGTTGACTACTGTATAAAAGCAACTATCACGCACTTCAGTAGCCATTAAAATTATATTATCTTCATATTGAATGAGCTGATCACCGTGTGGAAACAGACCACTGTTTATTGTTAGCTAGCACGTACCTCAGGAGCCATTAAATATTTTACCAATATGGCACGGAGGAGAGTGCACTGGGCCAAAGCTGTTGGCCCAAGTTGCCTATATGATACCAAGCTGTACTAGTGCGTTAGCACAGCCTGTGATCATTTAGGCAACTAGTATGTTCCAGTGCCCTCTTCTCTATGATGCCGTATCTGTTTTTAGTTAATACTTACTTGCGCTAGCGAATTGTCGTCTGTTAGGGGGCAGGCCCCATAGACTAGGAGGGGTGTAAGGCTTTTTAAAGCGTAAAACGAGCACAAATTTAGCACAACAGGAGGTATTCATATTAAACTATATGAACTGCAGACCTGTCCGGTCCCCTCAGTTACTAGGTAACAAAACTGTGCCTCCGCCACGAGCAGGGCACTTTTACAAGTTATAATACTTAACCATCTAGAAATAACACTTTTTCTACAGAACACATTAAATTTTCAAAAAATGTTTGGCAACTTGTATGTTTTAAAATTTAGTCAATGACTTTTGTCTAAAGTTGCTCCTTGTATCACAGAAGCTCATTTGCCACTGCTTAATTCATGGATGTGCCTGCCTGTCAAATTCCTTGGTGCAGTCCAAGTGGCAGCACAGGATCCTAGTTAATAGGCATACCTCCTATTTGACTCAACCTGTAATTTTTATTTATCATATCAACAACTTTAACGTAGATCGGCAAAATAAGAAGCTTAAACTGTTAATATGTTTTTGTTTTCGAAAATAGTAACTAAGAGTTCCCCGTACCCCGTCGTCAACCCGTGACGCAGAAGGCTAACAGAATGGACGTCATTTTTTACGTGTCATATGTTGCACCAGGTGCCTTCTTGCAATGTCACCAGTGTCTAGTACTAGACCTGCACGTCCCATTGGGGCTACTTGTTGTTCAGGAAAAAAAAGAAACAAAGCGCGGACACGTGATGGACTTAAGCCAATTAAAATTGATCATCTAAAAAGGTATTTACTATGTGTACATAATGAATGAACTGACCTGTCCGCAAAGGCAGACAACTCTATAGAAGCGGCTTTCACGAGCTTCAGGAGTCACTAAATATATGTTCATATTGTATGAGCTAACCACGGTAAACTAGCAGACCACTGTGTGGAAGCTAGCCACTGTATAGAAGCAGCTACCACGTACCTGAGGAGCCATTTAGTTGAACGCTGCATAGAAGCAGTTATCATGTACCCCAGGAACCATTAAATGTATTTCCGTAATGAATGAGCTGACCACTGTACAGAGACAAATCACTGTATAAAAGCAGCTACCACCTACCTAAGGAAATATTAAATGTATGTCCCTATTAAATTAGCTCACCACTGTATGGAAAAGGCTTTCATGTAAATCAGGAGCCATTAAACATATATCCATATTAAATACGTTGTCCACTGTATAGAAGCTGATCACTGTATAGAAGCTGCTGTCACGTACCTCAGGAACCATTAAATATATGTGTATATTTAATCATCTGACCATAGTATAAGAGCTAAGCAGTCTACGAACACTGCTATCAAAAGGGGTTTAAATATATACACATATCAAATACATTGATACCTAATATATAACAGAACTTGGTGACTACCGTTTTGTGACATATAACTAACACAGATAATATAGCTCTGAGGAAGGAGTCTTTGGCTACTTTTGATGAATCATAAGCTATCGTTTACATGCCAGTCATTGGTTCATACAGTCACAGCTTTCAAACAAGTACTGCGCAATGTGCTCCTGCTGTAACCATTTCGAGGAATACGCTGAATCGATTTCTTTTTATTTTTTGTCTCATAGCTGAGATAAAAAGTTCATGATCAAATGGGCTTCACCTAAGAGTTCAAATATCGAGTGACTTGGGTGAATTTCCCAACTGCATGACGGGAGACACTTCAGCTAGCAAGGACTACGCCGGTTGGTCCAGGTGCTCTCTGTACAGAGTTTATTTCAGACTGCACGGAGGTGATGTATTTCTGTGCCTGATTAGCCGACGCATTGGGTTGTTTAATTGTGCAGGGCTATCAATGTAAATTAAAATCTGTTCGACCATTAAAGCAATTGGGCAGTTAATTGAACAGCTTTACACATTTAATATGGCTTTGTGAGAAATGAAAAAGTATATCTTTCTGCAGACCTTCGGTGGGGATAACTATCTCTTACCACCCAAAGGCATTTCAAGCACCTGGCTAAACATGCAATATATAAGTGTGAGCTCTAGATTCAATAATATTTATGTGACCTAACACAAGCACACTGAACGTGTCGAGACGATGCCAGACGCATCATGATGAAGCAACATAGTCACATACAGCCTAAATAGTTCTGTAGATTTCGCTACCTAATTCACGAAGTGTCAATGCATTCATTCAACCCTGCAATCTGAAGGGAATGAATAACTACCGAGCATAGAATATATCTAAATAGACAGTGTCAGATACCCTTCTCAGCTTGATCGCAGCACGTACTTACCATGTCACATGACAGTTTCAACCAATGAATGAAACATGTTTTGTACATTTCCCAAGTGTCTTCACCTGCAACAGCAGTTAAATGGCAGTAGCCGGGAACGTCATCTAAAATGTCAGCTAGATACATACTCCATTAGGTTCCACACAAAACTATTTGCCATATCACCCAATCAAAAAGAAATGTTGATTGTCTTCAGTTCACATCAGATCAATCGGAGCAGATACAACCTAGTATACAAACATTCAGATAGGTAAAAGGTGTCCTCATGTCACATAGATTATTGGTAAGACGTTTCATGCGATCGTGACGCATGACATTAGGTTATTAGGTATATACTGTAATTTCGGTTGATATACCATGCTGTTGTGGAACTCTATAATATTTTTCGGCAAATTTAAGGGATAGGCATACCTTATTTTATTCCTCTGAAAGGTCTGTCCATCATGAGTTGTATGTGTGTGCACACGTTTGCTTGAAAAATATAGCTTTTAGTGATTGATACATGATTGGGTTAAAAAGTTAATAAAAAGACTCGGTTTTTTTGTGCTGTACAAACCATGGCTTCCTCATGTGCGATAACCCTTGGTTGAAACATGGACATTATACGACTGCATGTAAACATTTATTATTTATTATGTTGAACTATGAGAGACTAAGACATAAAGGCCTACATTACCGTTTTCAACAGAGACAGCAACGTGTCATACAAGTGTTGTGGCATTTTACATGAACCAACAGGACAGAGCAGAGCTAGTGCGATGGAGGTACTAAGGTAGCAAGGGGAATTGCAGAACTCATCATTGTGCAATTTTTATTTTGTGGAGGCATGAAACGAACATCCATGTGAACAAGAAAGAGCAAAATAATTAGAAATGTACAGTCATGTTCAATATTTATCTATTTATCTTAACAATTTGACAAACCTTTTGGCTATGCCCATACAAACGGGACCATTTTGCTCACAATGGAAGACATTGTGAAAACTAGTCTATACTATCGCTCGTAAGTGTTAATTTTAAGCAGAACATATTTTTCTGTTATGCTATAATTTTAATCAAAAACAATTTTTTGTCAGTTGTCACATTCCTTACATACCGAGCTGGTTAGGAATTCACTCCGTTAACGAAACAAATAAGGAAAGAAGGAAGGAAAGAAGATACTAAGCAAGCAATTAACCAGAGCAGCCCTTAGGGAAAGCAAACTAAAGTAAAGACGACAATGTTATTTTGGTTTATCCATTCCTGGACATTGCTACCCTTACTCGCCTTCTCATAATTGCTACTTTAGTTTAATTCTGATTAACCTTTTCATATGTTGTTGATCTATTTATACCGAAATAAACGTAACCTGCTATTCATTGCCTTGAATTTAAAAGCGAGAAGCCAATCCTTTACTCTTTCCGCTCCAAGCAAGGATCTGTTTCGGCAATCCGCGTGGTGCGGTCAACGATGAGCCCCCGCCACCATTGTTTCGTTTCTTACAAATCCGTCCTTCACTGTAGACCTGTACCCTTGGATAGCAACGCTAATGTAGAGGAGTGTATTGGCAATGAAAAACCATATAATGATGGACCTTTGATGTAACGTTAAATCGAAATCATCATGTTTCCGGTCTAACGAGCCGGGGTAGCATTTCGGACGGGGTAGGGCCTCCTACCTTGGCGTGAACTGTTGGCAAATTCAACATGTTTCCTTCTGGTAATGTTTCCACCTTAAATAAACGAACGTAAAGGTTTATGTTTCTTAAACCGCAGTAATACTTCAAGAATCGGGAAATGGGAGGATATTCGAACGAGAACAAAATAGGAAATCTTCCTTCCAAACAGGAGAGTTGAAGTCTGTGATACATACACGCATAAAAGACTGAATAACTAAACGACACGGCAGCCGAAGGGCGCTGCCGGTGTCGCAGAACACGTTTGGCTCAAATAAAATGGCGATTGATCCTGCTCATATCTTAAATGACATAGTGCAGCTGGTCTTCTCCGAGTCCTCCGGTTTCGTCCATATGACATTCAGGTAGGAAAGTATACGTCAACATTTTTGCCATGGAGAGTGATTGCCGTCGGCTTGGCTTGGTTTGCGACCCATTTTAAAGATATGGGTCTATAAAATGGGTCTATAAAATGATGTAGTATTTTGCAAGGATATCGTAATCCGTGGGATCACTCATGTGGTTTCCATAGAGCAATAAACAAATCCACAGCAATATTCACACCTAATAAGGTTTTGCAGGGCATATGAAAATGCCCTGTACATGAAACTTGGATGCAGTAAGCAGCCCCTAACGCCTATAAACACTTTAAAATTTTTGGAAGTGCCAGGGTGGATCGCGCTTGCAATGACAACAATGATAATAATAGAGTCCGCATTATTGCGTGTACGTATCGATGCATATGATTTTAGTGCATATACATACTAATAAGAATTGCATTTCTGCATGCACTCGCTGATACATTGCTTGCATATATCGGTAATACATGTAGGTATCGATGTATTGTTCCTGATACTTAAGGCATCATTTCCACAAAAAGGACTGTCACATTTGATGTAAGAACGACGTACTTCATATCATCGGCACAATTATTCAGAAACTTAAGGTATCGAACATTTGTTTGTCAGTTCCCTCCCTTTCTGTCCACTTTGTACAGGTGGTGGTAAAATTGTCATTTGACTGCACAGTGCTGTTGCCACAACAGAACACGGCAGCTTGAGTTTAAATTTGAAGCATGCCCCTGTCACAAGTAAGTTGTAACAAAGTAGGTTAATCTGGATACTCCATTCGGTGCTCTAAATGATTTTGACGTTATCGGCTCAATTGGTGTATATGTGATATTCTGTACCGACCAGTGCTTGTAATATGTTCCGTTGATGACAAAGTATTGTACAGTAGCAGCTAAAATCAACTTTCACAAGGCTTCTTTTCAATCAGATATTTAAAACATTATTTTCTGAAATGTAACAGGCGTAAAAACTGTGAAAAAGAACTCATGTCAGCATCAAGATATGTACATCCACAAAGTTATAGCTTATCATCAGTGGCCACGACAAATATGAAGCCATTCGCATCGTTGGGCATATGGCATGAACCATCTGCAGCCCATGAAAGAGAACACTTCTACACAGTGACACCGGTTTCAAGGGTGGTTTCTGAGTTGCTTTGTCACATTATCGGCATGTTACACTGGCTACGGTATTAACAAAGACAAATATGAAAATCTTCACAAAATTATGTCATAATTGACCATACTTATGAAATGCCAATTCCCAGCTGGCAATAAAGGTTGGCCTAATATTACTCCACTTTGCCAAGGATGTCTCAGCATAGGATCAATGTTGAGTCACCTTTTATTGCTAGCTGTGTTGTCACTGTCGCCAGATTGCCTTCATTTGAAATGACGCACATCCGTACACCTTGAAACAAATTAGCGATGCCAAATTAACTCAACTCATTCAGGAATAGACCTTTCCAGTACGATAGATGGTGCTGACGTCGTTTTCAACAGTGTCGCGGATTGGGAAAATCGGGGTGTAACACCTATGCATCAGACGGTCAGTGCCATACGCCAACATGGGGAAGCGAGACCACTGCTGTGTGCCATATTGCCAGAATAATCGTAGTAAACAACCAGACCTAAGATTTTTTGCTCCACTCTTATTATCCTAAGCATGGATGAGTTTTATTCGTGCTTTTATCGGTGGTTCTCGGTGGTATTTTGGCCAGGCTTGCGGCTTTGCTCTACACTGAATCAGCTTCGCTAGCTGTGCACGCTAACGCCGATTTATGTTGCATTTAAAAGGTTGATAGATATATTTCGCCCACATTCAGTCGAGTGACGTCTCAAATATGTATTGCCGCACTAATAAAGTAAAACCACATATGTAATCGAGAGCTATTTTGTGGAGTTCTTGGTGGGATGTTCAATCGCGTGGCTTCGGCCGCCATTTTGAAAAACTTGAACGGCTTGCTCATCGAAGATTGTTTCCTGTTTATTTTCGGGACAAAAGCCTTCGTGTGCTCATTTTATCAAAAGTATTTACAAGCAGAGTTATGTGATAGGAAATACTCCTGCTTAGTTTATTTTCAACGCAACAGTGGTTTCAATCGGCACAGTTCTGTGCTCTATAAGTACTTGCTGAAGAAACCATGTTTGTGTGTGGCTGCTTCTTGCCAGCTAGGCTGGCGTGATATTTGAATATAGCACTAACCGCATTGTAGTCGATCCCAAAATGTTTCTTATGCTGGATTTAAAAGTAATTATGCATGTTTGATGCAGACACGTATAATTTAAATTCTCCCTTTCAACTTCTGCTACGCTTTCTCTTGCATTCGCCTCCATTTCTAAACCAGTGCTCAATGGCGACCGGAACACCCCGATTACAGGCAGAGCCACCACCGATGACAAAATGTACTAAACGTTTGCAACACCCTCTAACGTATTGGAAAGGTCTATTCCAGCCACGTTGCGTGGTCGGACAACTCAATATTCTGGGTTCGTATAGAATGGTTAGTTACCTTTAAACATGGTCACAAGGTCCTGCTTAAAACCCGACTTTAGGCAGGTTTGTCAATTATATAATTGTGATGTATTAAAGTTGAAATGGAGTCATTCGTGCGTCAGGTACGCACTGGTTTGCAGTGCGCGTTTAATCCACGTGCAAGCTGCTTCAGGTTAAAGGGCACTTAATTTGAGCAGCAAGTTAGTGCAGCTTAATTACCTTGTGACTTTTACGCTTGGCGTCCATTTAACACATGTTTTCTTAGTCATGTCAATCATATTTTGTAGTGATCATTTGAACTACGTGCTAAATGCATGTGCATGGTTTCCGTACACTTTACACCCCCCAAATCAGCGCAACTTCGGAACATGAATTGCCACCCAAACAGACCAAGGTCCGTGTCATCTCCAACCCACTTTGTCTTTCTCAGGACTAAAAGATAGTATTTCATAGTGAGGTTAACAAAAGTACACTGTCGCCCTTCTCGTTAACTGATAAGCCAATGAGGAAATTGATTATTAAAAACCTTGGCCATTGGCAGTGTGTGCGCCCTGTAGTTTATTACCATGGTAACCAAACTGGACCAATCGAAATTTGAGTTACCTTTCAAGCTTTGAGGGGGTGGGTGGGTGGGTGGGTCACATATTCAGAGGTAGGCCGAGTAGAGGAAACATGAAAATCCGTCTATTTAGGACGGAAGGACACGATGTTTATACTTTTAGGTTCTCCTTGATTGGCGAAAATTATTTGCGCTTCAGATTGTGGTGAAAGGAATCCAAACAAATTTTTGCACAGTGTTGTCTGATTTGATAAATATGAATATTTATTTCACACATCAAAAACTTCAATAAACGTTGCACACTGCAACAGTTATATGCAGTTGCTCTGTGCATAAAAATCATAAATATATATACAGTTATATGTGAGGCTACGGATGGGTGCAATGATCCAATACAGCTTGTGTTATGATATCTGGTACATTTCTTGTTTAAATTAGCCTCACGCGTCATATAGTGCTCGAATTATTGTTCTATGGTTTAACATTTACCCTGAACACACTCGAGGGTCAGTTCTTTTTATCAACAAAGTTGTTGTGGAGATACTTGCGATCTTCCCTGAAGAAGACAATGTCCAGGTGAAACCTCAAACACCTAGGGCTGTTTTGAAAACCGGCACTGTAAACGAAGTAAGTTAGCACTGGTCTGATATGGAGTATGGTTTCCGAGTATGATTGTGATGAATTAAATGTCGAGTGTTCTGATAAATATGCTTCGCCCAAGACTGCTAGAAATGTCGCCACTATGTACAAGTCAATGTGATTTATTTGACTATATGGATTTGTCTGTAAATTTCACTGTAGCTTCATCCATTAATTTCTGTACGACCCAAGTGAAGTCCTAGGTGATGTACACAAACAAAGATGAACGAGCGAAGACAGACTTTTGCGATGATGAATATATCTTTCCTGGCCCATTAAACATGTAATAACTTACTGTTTGTTTTAGTTGTCGGACAAGAGTCAATGATTACTCAATGCCAGAGCTGCAATGTTCTTGCCCTTGATTCATTATCTGTGGAACGTCTACACAAACGATCAATATAGCTGCTGGACATAAATATCAACGGCCACCTGATTAACGTGCCTGCTCCCTTTTCAGAAGGGTTGAGTTGATGCAAGGTAACACGTGTCATGGCTAAATGTCAAGTTGAATTATCACTAAAGCAGTCGCTTGGCGTAGATTTTGATGAACGGATCCAGAAAAGGCCATAAAATTGATTAGATTTTCAAAGAGACCATAAAACCATAAAATAGAAATTTATGATTTGATTATAAATAAATGCAATACTTCTAACAATTGAGATCAATTTTTATCTGAGAATGCCAAAACAGAATATATAAGGTGTGGATAATGTACCCAGTATATACTCCAGCGACATAACTTTGCAGGAAGTGCCCCGTAACCTTGTCTTTTTTTTGGGGGGGGGGGGAGCTGCCTACAAGACCATTTCCTTGTGCCACTGAGAGTACCTTTATGTTGAACCAGGTAAATACGCCCAACCCTCAGCGGTCAGTGGCCTCTGGACGCCAAGGAAAAGCATACCGTTTAGCGTTCGGCGTCGGACACCAGAAGCCAGCTCCCCTCAGTTGACTTGTGGCACCACCCGGGACATCTAAAAAGTTTAAGTGCCTAATTGTAGATAAATTCTGCTGCTTTACTCGGCGCACTGTGGGGACATCATCGTGATACCGGAGAAGAGGCAACGATTTTCATGCGGGTCAGCACGGTTACAAACTTTTAAAGACGATGCTGGGAAAGTAAGACCACCAAATATTGTGAAACAAATAGACATATTTTAGAGTGTGTGTCTAGTGCGCTCGGATGGCAATCACAGCCGCCACTATCATGACTATTGTTGATGAAAACCTACTCATGTACATTTTAGCAGGGGCGTGTTTGCAAGTCCATTATTTAGGAAACTTAATAAAAGTTAATCGGAAGCCTCAGGTATTAAATATAGGATCTCACATGAGTGGAGTAAAATGCGGTGTTTTCCTTTCAAAAGAGAGAATATTTTGTCGGTAATATTCACAAGTGACGCACGTCACAAATGAATATTTCGAACAAACGTTCTGTCTAGGGACAGGAAACACCGTATTTTACTACTATCTGAGTGAAATTCTATTTTTTCTATGTTTAACCTGGTATTTACCGCAAAAGTTCTGAAACGTTATGGTCTCACTACTACAGGTATACCTTCAAGGCCAATAGATCTTATGCACGGTCGCCATTTTGAATAAATTAGCGCCATGTTGGGAAATTGCATTCTGGGATTAATTGTAGTACGCTGCTGAGATCAGTCTGAGGGCTGCATTGATATTAGATAGCTCGCCGTGATAAGTTTCACTGGTTGGTTAGCGAGTTTTTTCACTAATATGGTCGGACAAATGTAACATATATTTGGTTTCTGAAGGTGTAGTATAGAAACTATCTTGTCTCCAAAAACAATGTGGAAAATATAAGTCTTTAAGGGGGGAAAATAAGCTAAAGTAAAGGATGTCCTTGAGGCTTGAGCAAATATCATCAATTCACTGCGGTGTTTTTTGTTTGCTTGCATCCCTACTTTCTCATCTTTTTCTTTCGCTTGTGGGTAGTTTTTTTTTATTTTTCCCTTCTTTTTCTCCTTTTTTTCCGAGTTAACTGTTGTGTTTCGATCGTACTTTAAGAAGTGTGATTTTCTTTGACGCGGAGGTCTGCCTTTCAGTGAGAAATAATCCCTGGACAAAATGAACATAAAAATGCAACAGAGAGACCGCATCCATCTGGTTGAGCGCTTGTTTCAATGATCTTTCAATGAGGGGAAACCGCAAACTCGTGGACACATCGAACATAGCCAAATGTCATTTTTGGTGTGCTTACTGTCAAACAAAAGGCACAATAATACTAACGACAACTTGCACAAACTTCCAACAGTTTCTCTTCAAATCAAGAACGTACACTTGCGTTAAGACATCCCTTTGGTAATCAAAAGGTTTGAAAGACATATACAAACGAACAAGCGTACGTGCAAGACACATTTTGCTCCTGCAAACACTCTATATTTTTGTTTCTTTGTGTGTGTGTGTGTGTTTCTCTTGGTTTAAACGTACTTTATTTCTCAAAGTACATGTACGAGTGGGGAGCAGGCAACGCCTATACGAGCCCATCCCTTGTGCGGATATCGATGCAACTTTGTACATTTAAGCGTGTTGCACATCTTTGCAATGTATACATGTGTATTATTTCAGTAATTCTTTTTATTTCACGCGATTACCCAAAAAATACCGACTTAAAATGGGAAAACAACGTGTTAGCGATACGGAATTTGGCTCCTAAGTCTTCAAAGTGTGCTTTCTGAAACCATTAGTACGTGTTAAGTACTTGGCCTTTCCTTGTGTTACCGATGTTTGCATAAAATTAATCACCCGGTGCTTAAGCTATGAAAGAGTTTACGAGATTAGCACAAGTACTGGTTGCTTTAAAAAACTACTTGTGAAAATAACACGCCAACACACGGGTTGTTAGTTGATGAGCGCATGGTAAAAATATCTGTAGTTTTAAACGTTGAAATGAATATTTTTTCGGTTATGATTAAGAAAACTCACCTCATAGGTTTAAACAAATGTATCTGTACTGGATTGTCCAACATTACTTCTAGATGACTAATAACATGGGTTGTCGAGCTGAATATGACAAAGGTGGAAAAGCAAAATCTCAGCTTATCAATCTGATTATTTTCTGCTACAGATGTTTTCATGTATGACATTGCGTAATGAAAGTTGAACTTTTCCTATTTTCATATCTGACCCGGATTATTCCGAAATCAAAGTTTGTAGAAGAATACCTTAGTTTTGAAACATTTTTGCTCGAAAAACAACCTGCATTTATCTTTGAAAAATCAGTAATAAAAGAAGGAAAATTTGTTATTTTAGGGGGCGTAATCTTTCTTTCTTTCTTTCTTTCGTTCTTTCTTTCTTTTTTCTGTCTTTCTTTCTGTCTTTCTTTCTTTCTTTCTCTCTCTTTCTTTCGTTCTTTCGCTCGTTTAACTACTGACCTATCTATCTATCTATCTATCTATCTATCTATCTATCTATCTATCTATCTATCTATCTATCTATCTATCAATCTATCTATCTATCTATCTATCTATCTATCTATCTATCTATCTATCTATCTATCTATCTATCTATCTATCTATCTATCTATCTATCTATCTATCTATCTATCTATCTATCTATCTATCTATCTATCTATCTATCTATCTATCTATCTATCTATCTATCTATCTATCTATTTTATCATTGGCCATAGTGTTTACACGTTGGTTGCAAAACACACAATACGATTTGGTTCCTAAAGGAATATGATTCAGATGACAGGTTACCCAGTTGGAATGGATATATTAAAACTAAACTGTATAGACTGATCGCAATGTGCAAATGTCATCACTCAAAGTTACACGGCAAACGTTGTATGACGAGGTCATTGGCACGAATTTACACAATTTTCAGTCCTTTCCAGGACAGGAATTCTTCTCATCCATTGTTTTCCCAGTTTTTATTTGTTGGCAAGGGATAAAATTTACGTTGTTTGCTGCAGGAATAAGTTGAAAAGCACACAGCCAAATAACAAATTAAATTTCTCATGGCTACATGTGTAATTTCATAGTCGACACAGGTATCGCCATAACGGCTCGCATACTACAAATAAGTCCACAATGCACTGCGCGTCAACAAATTTGGCGCATGCGCTGTGTCGCGAGCATAAGATCTATTGGATGTGCTTTGTTTACACTCGTCATGGTTATACCGCGTCACATTTGAAGTGCAATCGAAAATCTCCACGTATATTTTGATTTCGTGTACGTGTTAATGCATTACGTAATTGTTGCTGGCTCGTTGCAACAATGTTTCGGTCATGTGGCCAGGGTGGGATGTGGTTTTTGGTTTTAACTCCTCTAACAGTATAATTAAATTCCCGACATCGAATAAAACTTTTCTGCAGCATGCCTCAGGGAATTATATTGCCTGTGTATCTCTTTACCTGTTACGCGTCACCAGGGACGTAAAAGTACAAAGACTTTGTTTATCAACAATTTTCATCGTTTTGTAGGATATTGGAAAGACATTTGTTGGTGATACCGATAGATACTGTTCGTCGCATGATCAAGTGTATTTGAGCAATTTTGAATCAACAGAAAACGTGTAGATTTATGATACTTTTCAACTGTAGTCTAGCGATTTTGTAAAAGTGGCGGGAAAGTTAACAACCGCGTTGAGATAGGCAAAAAATGGACAGAAAGTGATTGGAACATCAAAATATATATCTATAAACTCCCACAGTTTAAATCAACACTATGTTATCTAGAATATGTGCACATGTTTCCATTGTATGCATCACGATGCATGTAATTAGTATGATGGTCGTTTTGTTCCATTACAGAGATATTTACATCCAAAAAGTTTATTACCCGGTTTTTGCAAATCGCAGAAATTGTTAACATAATTCTACCTAAAACTGCAGATGCAACTGCTTTGAAGTAAAATTGTTTTTCAGTCACGTTTGGAAGTCTTCGTTTGTAGGCCTACTTGCTTGGGGTATGAGTGGAATGAAAATGTCTTCAGGTAGTCGGCAATTGAACGTTTGAGACATGAAAGTTGTTGATTTGATGATGCAGTTGTTTTCTTGGGCTACCATTTCACTCCATGCCGTCATGGGTTTATATTTAGGTTAAGCCTGCGACCGCACATCAGTTAAACATCCGTCCTGGGTACATGTTCACTGAGGTTGAAGGAGCCGGGTCGATGATTAGTGGCAGCAACAACCCAGTCAGAGATGAAGGTACAAAACCAACACTGACGCGACCATATTTTCAAACAACAGTGCTGCCTTTCCGATCCCTCTTTACTTATACGTCCCACTACTTACACGTTCATGGCATCACACAGTATAACGTGCGGTAATATTTACTTTGACAACTCGATATACCTATTGACAAACGCCTTGTGGTGCAAAGTAAGATTGGACCTTTAAGTTGAAACATTTCATTCATTTTTACAGCTTACTCCTTTTATAACCAATGCAAGCTCAGAGACTTACAAGAGCTTTGGAATCTACTGGTCACTTTTCTGTTCAATGGTAACAGGCCGCAAAAAGCTAGCATATTATTTATTAAAGGTAAAGTGTTCAAAATGGCGCTCACCACGTGGCATCTGGGTGTCGTGCCGCATTTGTATTTGTAACTAATGATGATTACTGCTTCAGACACAACCGTGTGGGCAGATATAAGTTAAGATAGAAAGTCATGTTTTAAAAGTACTTTAAGGACCATTTGCCCTGGTAATTTGGAGAACAGACACCTGAAACCTTGCGAAATATTATGATTTGTTGAGCTCTGTGTTGCTCTGCTGTCCCCCCCACCCAAGTTATCCCTCCAGACAAGTGGAAATAAAATGCTGTGTTCGAGTTGACCTTACTGCAAAATAACAGCACACCATGGCCATTTTCTCGATAAAATCTTTTTTCCTTGCAAACAATGCTAAAATACGTGGCCGTGATTCACTGTGATATCCAAATCAAATTTTCCTTTCCCACAGTGCATTGCACCATGTTTAAAAATGGCGCTCAAGGTGAATGCATGCATGCTATGGTATCGTGTTGCATTTGGATTTATAACTTATGATGATAAATGCTGTGGCCGCGATCCACTTTGATATTCAAATCAAATGTAATTTTGTGCGACTGTCCTGCGATCAATGTATCAATGCATAAAAACAATGTCCAGAATGGCACTCACCACGTAGCGTCTGGGTGTCGTGTCGCATTTGGTTTGTAACTAATGATGATAACTGCTTCAGATACAACCAGATCAAGGTTAAGATAGTAAGTCATGTTTTAAGAATAAGTTGTAGACCGTTTCCCCCGGTAACTCGGAGAACGGACCCCTGCAACCTAGCGAAATATTAGATACTGATCACCACACCACTGTGGCTAAGTCCCCCCCCCCCCGCCAAAGTTAACCACCCAGACAAGTTGAAATAAAATGCTGTGTTTCAGTTGACTTTACTCTAAAATAACGTCACACGTTGCCCAGCACTTCTATTAACTTTCAACTTGGTTATAGTTGATTTGAACGACCACCTTTTTTACGGATGGTCGTCTGTGGTGGCGATTTTGCTGGTCATAGGTCGCGTGTTGCTGATGGTCCAAGAATGTCCAACACAACTGGAGTACTGTAGCAAACTGTTGCATCACAGTTCTTAAATGCTACAGAATTTAACCAAAACAAGTGTTTCTCGTGTGAAGATGTTGAGTAAATACTCCAGGGCATCAAAATTTTGCTTCAGGGATTACCAGTTGGACAGCACTGTGGTCGTTTGTGTCAGGTCATTTAACATTGCAAAAGCGCCGGTGCCAAGGATTGATTGGTGTATTGGTTTTGATTGGTTGAAATTATCCCTCCAACCCCTAGGGTACGGATCTCAGTCTTCTTAATTTTCTCTTAAAAAGCAGACAAAGTTGGTGCAGGTACCACGTATTCAGGCAAATGCTCTGCAAACTCTCTATCTTCTGAGGTAGAAATGCTATAAGGGGAGATGAAAACTGGTCATTTTGACCAGGTGGTTGCCCAACACTGGGGACTTGGGTCTGCAATTGCAGGTACTACTGTACCATGATTATACCATGCAGAAGCTGCCAGGGTATATCAAAGAGAGTGAATGTAAGAACATTTTCAAAAATATGATGAAATCATTCCCTTTTCGATGCATGAAAAGGAAGTACTGGAGAGGGAACGCTTTATTCAGTATCTTGGTGGTATAAAACATTAAAAAACTATGCCTTTGGTGGTTTAATTTATTCATTTGCATATTAATTTCTTGAAAATTTAGACCTATCTTTTAATTCATAAATAATTAAAACATTTTAGCTATATACCTGTGCAAAGCAACTTGAAATTTTTCTGACTTCAAGCTTGCTATTTTCATGCTGTGGTCCACCATGAAAATAAGCCAAGGCAAGTTTCCCTAGGCTTTTGGTGCTCCCATTTCATGCATCATAGTTTGGTGTTCTTTCAGCATTTACATTGCACCATGCTGACATATATGTCATAATATACATTTTTGTTACAGATACTTTGTATTTTAGTATGTCAATATTATATACACTTTTCATGTGCATGAATAAAATATCAATCAATCAATCAATCAATCAATCAATCAACATTCGGTGATAACGGTTTAGTACATTTAGGCTTAGTCATTATCTTAATGTATATTTTTCCTGTTGCTTTTGTAGATGAAATACACAACTTAGTATTTGCAGCATATTTTAAAATATCTGTTAATTTTCCCGGAATTATTAATTTGATGAATATTGAATATATGTGGAAAAATTCCGCAAAGCGTTACATGTATAAATACATAAACTGTTTTATCTTAATTGATTACATGGGTATGGTTTTTTTTTTTTTTTTAAATTTAGTCTTTACTAATTTTTCTAATTTCCATCAGATTTTTGCACAATCTGAAGGGAAAATAGCCAAATCAGTACAATAATGACTTAAATGTTGTGATTTCGTCAACCATATCCAGCCAAGATTTTCCAGTCTAATTCGCCGGAATGCATCATTTTGCATGATCAAATTCGAAATTTACGGGAAGGGGTGGGGTGGGTGTGGGTGTGGGAGATGTTCCCAGACCCCCTAAGCATGCCTTTTGGCGCTTGTTTTGGCTTTGTGGGTCACTTGTGCATGATTTGGCCTACTGAAAAAATTATGTATTTTTGGGGGGTCATTTGGGTCTCTGAGTTTCTAACACTGGACTGGGTTGATCAATTTTTATAAGGGAAGGGCGGCTTCCCTAATAAAATCATACTTTTTTTGGAGGGGGGGGGGGCTAATTTTATGGTTGTGCCTTTTTAGTTGGGTCTGTCAGGTTACTGGAACCACACATATATTTTTCTTAGGCTTTAAATAGCTTGGATATTTGTTGAAACATGTTTGAAATGGATGTTCTTTCCCATTTTACATGTTACCTCTTTTGATGTCAGTTTAATTTGTTACCTGGGCACAGCCGGAGGCAGTTGCAAATTATAAAACTTTCACAAGTAGTCTGGTGCCAATTGCATTGCAGCAATATAAGGGCAAAGTTAAGTATAAAGTACATTTCGTAAGTATAGCTGCATTGCGGCAGTAAACAAGTGTTGCAGAATTCAAGAACGTACAGTGCTTTATTGACAAAGTATTTGTAAAGAAATGAGTAAGAGCTAAGTTCCAGCTTCAGGCTTGTCACTTGTAATCTGAAATTGTGGCACCTTAAATTGGGATCCCTGGTAACAGTGAATCGTTTTTAGCATCAGGTTGTATCATGAGGCTTGCATCAATTTTAGAAATTTCAGTTTTTGTATTTAGTCGATATTATTTTT